>PVJS01054472.1:0-12949 GCA_004027185.1 Glis glis | reverse complement strand
CAGATCTGCTTTCCTCGGAACGAGTCGCGCACACTCTACGTGGCTTCTCCCTTTTTATCTAAGTCCGCACCTATCAGAATTCTGCTGCCTACATTCAGGGCAGGGCTTTCTCTTTAATCTGCTGTTACACACCCAAAATCACATAATCTTGGGTGTGTCATGATCAGGTCAAGTTGACAACTTAGATTAACTATCACATTCACAAATTGGTTAAACATCACTTTCTCCAGAATACCCTTCTTGAGGGAAGGGCACATCCTCTCCCCATCTACCCATCTCGTACAGAAACTCCTACCAGTAGGTTACAGCGGTGGTTCTTATTTTGACTTGCCCCCACACCTACCCTCACTTCTCCAGGTAACAGTACCTCGATTCTCCTGTGGGGAACCACTCCTCCAGTGTCACTCCAGCAGGCTCCTCCCTCTTCCTACCCCTGTGACCAGGATCTGGCCAATCGACTTATTCAATCCTCTTCCTTCCTGGCATGTGACTCTCTCAAGAATGGGCATGTGGCCCAACTCCAAGACTTTTATTGGAACAGTGGGGGGCAAAAACTAAGACTTTTCACTGTGACTGCCACCTGTAAGAGTGATAGGAGCTTGGAGACACCAGATGTGGATGGCTAGCAGATCACATACACAAAGACACCTGAGGATGAAGTCAGTATGCGAGGAAAATAGAAGGGGACATCATCTACTTCTGGAATTTTCAGATACATGAATCAGAAAATTCTCTTTTTTTCCTTGAGCCAGTTTCTGGAATTTGGAAGTAAATCATGCTCACTAATAAAATATTGCTTTGTTTATTACTTCGCATGTCCATCTCCTCCTATTAGATTATAAGCTCTTCAAGAAAGGGAAGAAACTAGGTTTTATTATCTTTCCGTCCCCACAATCTAGCAGAAGGCCTGGTTCAGAACAGGACTCGGTAGGAATTTTCCTACCACCAATTCTCCTATTCAACAAATGCTTTATATGCACCCTCCTCGTCGACTTAACATTACAAACTACAAAAAGAACCTGACTGTGGGCTGCTAATATACACTGGTGGAAAATAAAAGGCTGCATTCTTCCTTTCTGCCTGCCAAAAAGCAGTCACTTGTGAATTCTTCATATACACCCCCAACCTCACACATTTCAAGAACAAAAAGCCACCAAAGTTTCCAAGGCAGTGTCAACAAAATAGCATCACAAGAAAAAAGTAAAGTGATCTTGACAGGAGGGCAAGGCTAGTAGAGGCGACAGCTCCCCTAAGTGTACCCTACGTGCACCCCTAGGTGTAGAAGTTCTCAACCGGGCTCCCCTCCTCCTCTGAAGGTGCAAGTGCACTGCTCTAAGTAGGGGACCCACAGCTTAGTCACATTCTCAAGGGGATCTGAGATTCCAGAAAGGTTAAGAAGCGCTACTCTACGGGGTACAGTAAGCACTTCTGGCATTTCCCGTTCCTCCCTTGCTAATTCAGTTAAATATACA
This sequence comes from Glis glis, assembly GCA_004027185.1. NCBI lineage: Eukaryota > Metazoa > Chordata > Mammalia > Rodentia > Gliridae > Glis > Glis glis. The sequence goes on along the minus strand of PVJS01054472.1, from coordinate 11,477 downwards.
TTAACTCAGGGGAAAGACAAGAAATAATTCACCTGGAGCTCCTTTACCTACGAATTATAGAGTCTCCAAGAAACAGGTCAACATAAAACCAAGCTTTCTTTGTTTAAATCTGGGTTCTGGTGGACAAAGGAATACTTTCTCAAGAGTAATTGTCTCTGTTGGGGATGAGCAGTGGTAGTCAACAAATACCAGGCTGGACAGACAGAAAAGAGTTTCCTTTTGACCCGACCAACCTGTAATGGTTTCATCACAAAATGGCCAGTCTACCTAAAATGAGGGTTGGAAAACAGTAAACATAGATGTCTGTTAAAAAGATTACTTAAGTACTATGGCAGGAGATGACAGAATCAACATGATTCATTAAATATTCATTGAACATCTATTATGTGCCAGCAGTTTGATAGGAAATGGAGACACAAAGACAAATCAAAGAGCTCTAGTAATATACACCTAAGCTCATCAACATGGTATAATCTCTGACAATACAAAGAGTGCAAAATGCAAAAGAGCATGTAAGGCACAGCCTCCCTTCCTTCCTCTGAAGATTGAACCCATGGGTGCTACACCTCCGGCGTGTGTGTGTGTGTGTGTGTGTGTGTGTGTGTGTGATTTTACAATTATTATTCATAAAGCTGGGTAGAAAAAGCAAATATTAAAAAAAAAATTTGAAAAGCACAACTACAAACAGCATTAACCTTTCTGAAATTCCAGACCTATGTTCTAAAAGGATGTCAAAATTTAGGACAGTGTTACATTTCATCATATCATCAACCACCTAGAAGACAGAAACCCAAATTTTCTATTCAGAAACTACTTTGTTGGAATAATGGAGAGATATTTTCCACATAAATTGGAGAGCTCTACCAATAGAAAAGCAACACTGGCAGTTTATGGAGCTAACAAAAAAGCTAAAAAGAAAAAAATACATATAGATATATATGTTTTAAATAAGTATATCTGTAATATGTTTAAAAGCATCCCACTTCAACAGATGCCCTACATATAGGGTTTTTCATAAAGATTTAAACTGTTTAGAATATAGGAGCAGGCTAAAAAAATTATTTTGCACTTTGGCAATCATTATTTTGTTTTTTAAAAGATTTGGATAAATGTTCTAATCTCTTAGATTAGTCCCCTATTCCTAACTTTGGAGAACCTACTTTTTGTGGCCAGTCAAGGTCCAGACAGAACTATAAGCTTTGAATGTCAGACATTCTTGCTTTTTTCCAAAGAAACTATTCTTCATTTCACAACCTGTGATCAGCTACCATAAATAATACACCCACATAACTTGGGTTTTATAAATGCGGTGCTCCTAAATCCTCTTGCATTAATCACTTTAGGTCACCGGAAGAGTTAAAAGCTGCCATGGTCAGTAATATTCATGTACATCACTAGCGTGCATGGCATTAAGCATCAACATTATTTTCTCTACAACATCTACAAAGTATTTATTGCTGTCCTTTTGGAAGTACTTTTACCACTTCTGCGCACTCTTTTCCATGAACAGCAACTCCTATTTGAAAAAGACTGTCTAGTCCCTAGCAGATCCTTGCTAAAATGCTGGGGGCGGGGGGATTTACAATTTTCTACCAAATAAACTAGTTCTTAAAGGAAACTACCAGCCATTCCTTTTTATAATCTGTCCTTGACAGTTTGCCTCATGCTCTTTTAAAATGCTGTAAGAAATTGCTGAGTCTGCATCCTACTTTGTCTGCAAGACTATCACTAATAAATGAGAAATCCCTGTTTAGGGCAGATTCCATGAAAAAACACACTAGGATAACAGTGCTAAAACACAGCTTAATGGTAAGGTCAGATAGAGATCCCAGAAAAAAACAGAGAGGACCCTCATTATTTTTTCTGCTTTTGAAGAACTTATTCTTAACTCCTTACCCTAAATAAAAAGGTGTGACTAAAACATCAAATATATCATCAAAGGTGTTCTGTATGATGTCAGGCTGGCTGTCAGATGTCACCAAACTGCTGGCCATCAGACTCCTAATGACACTGTGCCCACAGCTCCCTAGCTTAAGGAGGGGGGATGGTGCTTTCCTACTAAAGGCCAGAGGTCCTACTGCTGTCTGGGGAGCAGAGACTGGGAACAGAGAAGCACAAATAAGAACAAACTTGTCTAGTTAAGACCTGTGCTTTCCAAGTCTCTTGACCTGCAATATTCTTTCCCTGCCCACTTACCCTCCTTCTCCACAGAGCCATGAGAAGGCTCTGGCATTTCTAATGCAAGTCCCAATTTCATCCCTTTCCCCTCCTGGAGAAGAGTCCAAATGTATAGCCCCTAAAACAAGGAGGTAATTAAGTCTGGCAGCTACTTTAAAGCTCACTTCAGTAGATATTATTGCATCCCAAGAATACTTTACATCTACATGAAAGATTGAACATTTTCCTCTTTGCTTCTGCCCAACTATAAGCTCTGTTGTACTTGACAACATCAGAAGCCATAAGCTTGTTCGAAAGAAGAATAATTTCAAGTGTGCAGCATTTTCTAGTTCCACAGTGGGAAAAGTGTTGCACACTTGAAACTTTAACCTATTGGCTAGACATTCATCCTTCCATCTACTTTCTCAGTCAATCGCTGGACTCAGACCATTGAGAACACATACTCCTTTCTGGTTTTGAGATTCTACTGCAAAAGCCACTGTTTCATACGCACTATAGAAGAGACGGGTTTCTTCTTCCTTTTTACAGTATTCTCCTCTGACCAGGGAATCCTCCACAGAGGGATTGCATTGAGCCAGCAGAACCTGGATGCCAATGGCTTCATAATCTCTGTGAACTTCTTTCAGTGTATGGATCCCTGCCGTATCTAAAAATTTTATCGCACTGCAGTCAATCACTATAGCATGCAGCTCCAAGGAATCATGGGAAAGTTGCACTGAAACTTCATCCTGGATTCTACCAAGGCTCACTATTTCCTCTTTGAGCTTTCTCTTTGCTGCCTTCTACTGACCGGCCTTTACTAACACTGGGTTTAAGGGTTTTTTTTTTTTTTTTGTATAAAGAAGATTTAAAACATTCTTTGTTTATGTAGTAGAGTGGAGCTATGAAATGGAAAATCTTGATTCCTGGCTTAGTCTGAAGGTTCTTGTAAGCAGACATGGATTCAAAGATTTCAGACTTTTCCACCATGCCAAGCAATGAAATCTTTGGCTTCTGGATGTGGAGGATGACACAAAACACAGAAAAACAAACCCCAACAAGCAGGCCTATTTCCGTGCTTATCAGTGCAGAGGACAGCATAGTAACAAACCATATAACTGTATCCATTCCGCTAACCCTCCACATCTTGGGCAGATCTCTACATTTACAAAGGGCTCCACGGAGATTTACAATAGTGATCACACCAAGGACACATTTCTGAAGGGAAAAAAATAGAGGAGCTATTACCAGGAGTACCAACAAAAGAACCACGCTGTCACCACACCAGAAAGCTGGGTTTGGCAGCCTGTTGATTCTTTAACCAATGTCTTTGCCAGAGCTGCGCTAGTAGTAATGCAGTGGAAGAAGGAAGGGATAATATTGCAAAAGCCAATGTCATACATCTCAGAGATACCGTGATAGCAAAAACGATGATAGAAATAGCTATTGCATCTACAGCCACACTAGGAATTAGGTTCCAATCTGGTGCTGTAGGTTGCCTAAACCCAGTGGGAATATTTCCAGCAATACTAGAATTATAATTTTTATTTAGTTGTCCAAAATGAGAGGCTACTGTGGCTGCCACGATGACAATGAGTTCAGTAGGAATCGGGGCCTTGAGTTTGGACTTGAAGCACTCATTGAGTTCTTTGGTTGACAAAAGGAACAAAAGGCACAAAAGGCTAGTGATGAGATCACAGATACTGGTCTTATGGATGTTTGTGAAGATACATATCCACATAGTGATATTCCACATCATTACTCCGAGGAAGGCTGCACCCAAGGAGATACTTGGCTTGAGATGTAAGAATAGTGAAGGAGGCACCGTGACAAATCCATTCAGCAAGGCATCTGAGAGGTAGACAGAAATAAAACCCACCTGAAAGAAACCATCGCTACCTGATAAACCCCAGCCATAAAGGTGATGGTGCTGCCGACTTTAATTGCGTAGCAACTTTTGTTACATATTCCATCTGATGTGTAGTTTACTAATGTGCTCCCATTGGAATGAATATGGGCAATCTCATAGCCAGCTTTGTGTAGTTCTCAGTCAACTACTGCACCAATCATAAGGCACGGTACTCCAAAAATGCCCACAGAGATATGACAGGAGGTAAAAAATAGGAAATAAATGATGCTGGCAAAAAAAAAAAGATGTATACAGACCATAAATAGGTTCTTGGCCACCCAACAGGGAATAAGCAATGGACTGAGGCACCAATAAGATGCCCACAATCAACCCAGATATCACATCTCCTAAAACGTTTTTCTTGAGATCATATTTTGGGAGCCCCTGCAAAACAGGAAAGAAATTGAAAATCTTTTTTTTTTAATTTGGTTGGGCTACACTAGCTTCTGTAGCTTTTTAATGACAAAATGCTTGATGCTTGTATTTGGTTTCTCCTGAAGGTCCGTATGGATCCTAGTATAGGGTCTGCATTTATCATTAGTCTTGCATTGCTTGAAGTCACCACTTGATGCCTTTTGAGGTTTTAAAAGGTCACCGGATGGAAGGTTGTCATTTCCTTCAGCTGAGTCCCTGGGTGAAAGGTCATGCTACTCTTTACTTTCTGAAGACATTTCTGAAGACAGATGGTTCAGCTTCCCTGAGCAAGTCAATCAGATTGATGGATATACCCAGCAGTTCTTCACGCAGCAATGCAAATAATAATCAACTGTCTTCTCACTTCCTGCTTTCTCGAGCTAGCTTGAGCGCACTTCTGATGTCCTATTTTGGAGCAGCTCTTGGTCCTATTTTGGAGCAGCTCTTGGTCCTATTTTGGAGCAGCTCTTGGCGATTCCTGGGTCAACAGGCTTTTCCAAACCTCCTCCGTCTAGCTCCCAGGTCTCTGGTTTCAAGGGGGCTCCACGAGGACTCAGCTGAAACAGCAGCTCTCTAGGGTCCAGGCCGCCAGCATGCGACGAGGCCCAGCGGTGCGATCTCTACGTGGAGGGCTGAGGAGACACCTCGGTGCTGGCAGAGGCTGCCTGGCCGGCCCGCGCAGGCCTCCCTTTAACCAACCTGTCCCCTTCCCCGCCCATTGCCCGCCCCGGGAAGGAGGCTGGGCCTGGCCAGGCACCAGAAAGAGTGTGGCAAGGACTCCAGCCTTTTTTTAATTTTATTTTTTATGTTGAAACGGGGTCTCAGTAAGCTGTCCAGTCTGTCCTCAAACTTGCAATCCTCCTGCCTCAGTCTCCTGAGTCATCAGGATTACAGTCATGTGCCACTGCACCCTGCTAGAAGCACAATTTCATTAACATATATGTGTGAATACACACATGTACATATATACACACATATGTATATACACAGGCATATGCACTATACCTATGTTTTTACAATACCTATGCATAAACCTGAGATATATGTACATAACAATGATGGAAGTGCAATCCTATTCTTGTAAATATATATGCATTCAGAGAGTACCAAGAGCATACTCACTAAAATATTACCTGTGTTCATCTCCAGAGGATAAGAATATGTGCAATTATTTATATTTTCTTCATACTACTTCCATGTCATTTGGTTTGGGGGATAGGCAAATATATTTTCATGCTAAATGCTTTTTGAAATATATCACACAAAAAACAACCTGAGGATCCTAATTTTTTTGGAAAAGGAGAAGCTACAGAGAAGATATAGGTCTTTATTTTTAATAATAGGATTATAATAGCATCCAGGGGCTATCGTAGCATAACAGTGCAGTATAACAATGGATCAGAGTGCTAGCTCTCATACCAGATAGTCCAGGTTCAAATTTTACCTCTGATTATTAGCTGTGTGACTTTAGGTAAATAGTTTCACTGGGCAGTTCCCCAAACTACAAACCAAGGAAAATAAGAAGACCTACCTCATAAAGTTGTTGTGATGACTAAACGAGGTAATAACAAAGGGAACAAATTAGCACAACCACTATGGAGGTAAGGATGGAGGTTCCTCAAAAGACTAGGAGTAGAATCATGACATGATGCAACTATGCCACGCTTCTCCTTGGTATCTTTCCAAAAGAATTAAAGTTAGAGTACTGTAGTGATATATACATACACATGTTTATAGCAGCACAATTCATAGTAGCCAAATTATGGAACCAACCTACGTGTCCATCAATATAATGAAAATGACACACTATGGAATTTTACTCAGCTATAAAGAAGAACAAAATTATGTCATTTGCAGGAAAATGGATGAAACTAGAGAATATAATGCTAAGTGATATCAGCCAGTCTCAGAAAGTCAAGGGTAATATGTTTTCTCTCCTATGGGGAAGCCAGAAAAAAAATAAGAAACAAAAGGGACTTCAGATAAATGAGGAGAGAAACTAGAATAGTGGAAGGGGTTGGGAAGTAGGAAAGGGGAAAAAATAAAGGGGATGATGATGATTGATGATGATGATGATGATGATGATGGAAGAGGAAGAGGAGAAGAAGGGGGAGGAGGAGGAGGAGGAGGAGGAGAATGAGGTAAAGCTGCTCCAGATATACTAGCCACAAGCAAAGGGCTTATCTGAAAACACCTCAGAGTATACACTGACCCAAATCCTTCTTTGAATCCATTCCTCCACTAACAGCGAGGTTCGCCTCTCCAGGGGCATTGGGAGATTTTAGCAAACTCTTGCTCTTCACTGATCCCAGCAGTTGACCCACCTTCCAGCCAGTATAATCTGTATCTGGGTGCCACCTTCTACTTGCACGCCCACTAGAATGTTACTTCCCCAGCACTGAAAGCCCTCTATTCCCCAACAAACTTGATTCTTTCCCTGCCTCTACGCTACCCTTATCCAAGTAGATCCTTCAGGTTCTAATTAGTCTATTCAATGCCTAGATCGGTCTTTAGGTCACACTGATTTTGGAAGCTCATTCTTCCTCCCTACAATTTCTAGCTTAACTTCTGATTTAGATTTTATGTTCTTAGAAAGCCATCCATACACCCATCTACTCATCATTTAGTGAATGACAGTAACAAACATTATGCAAGGGGATAGGCTGGGTGGGTTTACGAGACTGAGAGGAACTACCACACTATCAAAAGTTAAAATGATACCACACTCGTGTTCCACAGCCTTGAAGTTTAAGGGCTCTATTAATAGTCATGCTTATTTGTCTTCTTTATACAACTAGAGCTCACTTGGTCTTACTAGCACTTGTTTTCACATGTGTGGTCAATTTTAATCTTTTTTTTTCTTCTTCTAAATTTTATTCCTGATAAAAATAGTTTCTAAATATTAACTAACAAGATAAAAAAACTGCCACCCTAATAGCAGTTGCTTTATTTTCTTGTGTCTTCTCTAGTTTTTTGTACATGTATCTGAGATACAAAATTCAATAAAATGCAATATACTATATATATATATATATACACACACACAGAGTTGAAATCATAACATACATTCTAGTGTTGTTATTTTCTATTGATTAAGCATTTTTCTGAATTCAATATTTATGTTGTAATAGCTGTATAAACATTCAGAGGGTTATTATACCATACTTTACTTAGTTATTACCCTATTGGTAAAACACAGATTATTTCCATTTTAAAATACAACTTGTTAATGAATGATCTTCCTGTATAGATTTTTTTCCTTCTTTCCAATTAGATGCTTCGAATAAATTTCTTTAGCAATGCAATTACCAGACCAAAAGCTATGAAAAAAATGTAAGACTTTTAATGACCAGATGGTTTTTATAAAAGGTTTTAACAATTAAATGCAACTGCAATCAATATTTTATTATCCATGCTAGTGGAAAAAATCAGTATCGAGGATAACCCAAGTTATTTCTGTTTGCAAATATTTACACAGACTTTTACAAAATATTTATCTTCTTAATTTATCACCAACGCCAACAGAAGGCAAATAAATGAAATGAGATAGGTATGTGAAAGTATTCTGAAAAACTAAAAGATCCGTGCAGATTGGAACCCTATAGGGAGCGGGGGAAGGTAGTCCTGGAGTTCCAAGTAGAAGAAAAGTCACCTGAGTTCAATGAGCTACTGAAGACCAAGTCTGCACCTGGAGGAACAGGAGGACTGCCTTCAACTCTGCTTACTGAAGTGTCCCTAACCAAGGGAGATAAACCATGTATCACAGAGGAAGAGACTGAAAATCAAACACTCAGAGAGCCAGAAGAACTTTGTCCTGGGCTATTATCTCTTCTCCAGGCTCATTAATCTCCCCTAGAAATCATTTACTCCCCTCCTAATAGTGTCTAGAGCCCCACTTTCCTTTCCCCTATGAAGACGGTATTTAAGCCTTACCCATATGACCCTTGGGTTTCATATCTTGTATAGCTCCCAAGCATATACACATGGCAATAAATTTGTATGCCTTTTCTCTTATTAATCTGTCTATTGCCAGTTTATGTCAGGAGACTCAATTACTGAACCTTCAGAGGGAACATTTGAGCTTCTTTACACTAACATCCTTTCTTTTTTTAAACAGAGAGAAAAGTAGAACATAAGCGGACAGGCTTTCTCAAGCAAAAGTATCAAGTTTGACTTTAACAATATAACTTTGTTTCCACTTTACTTATTTTTAGGGTTTCCTTATATAGCAAGTGATACTGATTTATGTAGTAAGATATTCATTTATTTCTTTAAAGGAAATTGTGTAAGTTAAATTAAATCAAATCAAATCAGAGAAAGTACTGAAGAAACAGTATAAATGTTATAAGTCTATGACCAAAGTCAAGAAGGTTGCAGAAGAAAAACTGAAGTTTGGGAAACTGCAGTAAGCCTATTTATATTTCATACTTGTTATCTTGTATATTCTGATCTCCTCAACTGCTATATCCTTAAGGGTAAAGGGCTTTATTTTAATATCATACTTTATTTCAGTTGCCACGTATCCCATATAGAAGCATTTTAACCTTTCAGATTTTTGTCCATTAAAATAAAACATTTAGGTACATTAAACCCATCAAAATATTATAATTTCAATCTTGCTTTATCTTGATTTCTCATTGATTTTTATGTCCATTTAAAAATCATTATAATCTAACTTTGCTTTATCTTAACTTCTGATTGCTTTTAATCATTAATGACCTGGAATACTTTCAGTTTTCCCCTCTGTTAAGTATTCGATGATCTGTAAAGAATGTGGCAGATATCTTAATAAAACAGGCACAGTGATCCTTTATAATACAGGAAGGAATATGTGCAATCGTGTTGACATCTAGATTATTTCCTCCCTAATTATCTGTCTGTAAGATATTCAGGCCTTCAGAGGTAACCAATCTCTGCAATAACATAAAGAGTTATTGTAAAAGGCTGGGGTTAGAGCTCAGCAGTAGAAAGCTCCTGGGTTCAATTCTCAGTACCACCAAAAAAAAGAGTTATTGTGGCCTCTGTATTCTGCCCCGTTTGTCTGGTTTGCCTGTTTCAGGGCTCATGTTACTTCTCTCTCCACTGAAGTAGAAGCAATGCTTTACACATAAATAGCTTTATCGACCAGAGATTTGAAAAGCAAACACACAAATAAAAACTGTTACCATTCAGGCTTGTTAGTCAACAAGGAAAACTGCAGGAAACCCATAAACTGGAAAAAGATGAAGACTATAAAGACAACCAACGTGAGCTGTCATATTACAACCCACAGATGCCAGTGATATAAAAACTTGGCAAAAACGGTCTTGGCTTCCCTATTCTTTTTGTTGCTTTTCTCGTGTGTGTGTGTGTGTGTGTGTGTGTTGCTGGGGATGGAATATGGGACTCACATACACCAAGTAAGTGCTCTACCACTGAGCCACATCTCCAGCCCTGTTATTTTTTATTAGTTAAAAGTCAAAAGCAATCCCACCTGTACAAATACCTTGTGAATTCCTGGGCACTAAAGACAGTGCCAGATGTTGGGCATGGTGGCCCATGCCTGTAATCCCAGTACTTGAGGCTGAAACAAGAAGATTGAAGGTTCAAGGCCAACCTCAGCAACTTAGGGAGACCCTCAGCAACTTAGCCAGACCCTATTTCAAAATAAAAATTAAAAATGACTTGGTATATCTTGGAGGTAGAACACCCATGGGTTCAATCCCCAGTATCACAAACAAACAAACAAACAAACAAAGCCAGACACAGCTGAAGGGAGGTTAAAGGATGTAAAAAAAAAGGCCAAACAAAACCCCAAAAGTGCAGTTTCAAGTTGGTTGTGGTAAAATTCACATGGAGTTGCCTAAACAAAAAAGGCCTCACTTAAATTGCAGTAGAGAATGAAATATCTGGCATAATCTGTAGAAGATAAACCCACAGACAGTCTTATTTTGAAAATATAATTTTCATATAATTTTCTGCCACTCACATTTCTCCTGCTTTGCTTGAATCTCTGAAATTTCTCATTAATTCAGTCTCAATATCAATTACGCTGGGATCTCAAGGGTCAGTAATATTTTTAATAAAACCAGAATGCCGGGCGTGATGGCGCATGCTTGTAATCCCAGTACTTGGGAGGCTGAGACTGGAGGATCCGGGTTCACAGCCAGCCTCAGCTACTTAGTGACGCCCTCCGCAACTTAGTGAGACCCTTTCAAAATAAAGAATAAAAATTAGGCCTAGGGGTAAAGCTTGGAGGTAGAATGCCCCTGGGTTCAATCCCCAGTACTGCCCCCCCAAAATTAATTAATTAATTAAAAAAAATAATAAAGCCAGGATGCTGAAGGTTACGAACACTGGCCTGAATTCAAAATATTTGGAGTTCCTACCAGATGACTCCGTCACTTTGAAAATGGAAACAAATTTGGAAGAGAATTTACAAGCAGAAAAATGTAGAGAGAGTGAACTGAAAATACTTCAAATGGGACACATGAAGACTATCATTTATTTAATTTTTTAAATTAATTCCTTATGAAAGAATGGTTGAAAATTCTCACAGGCTGGGGAAGTGAATTTTATCTCTTAATATGATTAACTGTATGACCCTGAGCTAGTCATTAAGCCACTCTTAACCCAACTGCCAAACTGGTAGTAAGAAATACCAGTAGTTCAAGTGACAGGCTGAAGTTTCCAGAAACGGAGAGTGCTACTTCCTATTAGGGTACGATTGCCCTTCGTGGCAATGGAACATTTAACCTCTCTGGACCTCTGTTTTCAACATCTAATAGTTGCTGAGTGTCACCCGTGCTGGGCCTCAGCTAGATGCTGAAAAGAGAAAGAGGTCTCGTTCCAGAAGTGCCGTCTAAAGAAGTGACACAAGTCATAAACAAGCAAACAAGGGAGGCTGTGCAGCTCAGCAGGTGATCTGACACAAGGTACCAGAGGTCGGAAAAAGACAAGGTGGTAATAGTATAAATGTGAGAATCAGGAACGGTCTTTCTTTTTTTTTTTTTTTTGC
>PVJS01054471.1:0-12950 GCA_004027185.1 Glis glis | reverse complement strand
GCGGGGATCGGCCAGCATCTGGAAGCCTTTCTGCACAGACTCCGAGAGCTCCATTGTGAGCGCGCCGTGACCTTCGACACGCGCACCACGTGACGCCGCCGCGCGCTCAGCTGATCGGCCGCGCGCGCACGCGGCTCGGGCGGCGGCGCGCGCGCGCGGGCCGCGGAGCCTCCCCGCTGGCGCCTCCGCTCCGGCCTCGCCCGCGCCGGCCTCCCCCGCCGCCCCGCGCCCGCGCCGCCGCCTCCGTGCCGCCCTTCCGCCGCCCTGCGGGCCTCGGCTGCAGGGGCGGCCCGGCGCGGCGGGGACGCGCTCGGCGCCTGCTCCTCGCCGCGGTCCCCGGCCCGGGACCCGAAAGACGCGGCGGTGGGACCGGGTCGGGATCGCGCCCCGCCGCCCCGCCGCCCGAGTCCTGCGCGGAGCCCCGGCGCGGGCGACTGGTTTCTGTTTTTGTGATTGTTTTTAACCCACAGTTTAGCCCCGAAGCACTGCCCTTTAATAAGTGAGACTGTGGACATTTGATTAGACAAATCTGGTTTATTTTTGCCTTTTCTTTGTCGTTTCTGGAATACGGCAATAGATTCCTTCCTGCGTGATGTGTATACACAGATACATGCATAAAGAGCGTGAGTGTGCGTGCCGAACTTCAACAATTGGGGGATTAATTATTCATGAACATATTTGACAGGATTATTAAACTTTTTATATGTCACTGCAAATAAGTACCTTTCAAAAGCAAACTGCGATGTAAATTTGTGCTACCGTACTCACGACCTCTGTGGGTCCAGTTTTAATTACTCAATATATTTATATTTATATATTAAGCAGTTATCTTAGGAAAGCACGGTTAGGAATGGCAAGATCTTTATTAGAAGTGAACTACTTTTTCGGATATCCGTAGCTTTGCATATTTAATCCTGTATAAAGTTTAACTTCCCCTCTATTTCTACGAAGTTGGTTTGGAGAACAAGAGTAATTCTTTTAAAAAAAACACGAAGTAGATGAGGCATTTTTTATCAAAAGAACTTGAAAAGTAAAAAATGTAAGTTTTTGAAGGATAGAGGGAAGGGCTACGGAACAAGAAACCTAAGTCTTCAGGAGCGATTATTTGCAACCTTCGATTCAATGTGAAACTTTCTCTTCTTTGGCACAATTTAAGTGCCTAGTTGGGGAAAAAATGTTTTAGTGAATACAGTCAACATTTGACCTTGCACAAATAGGCAGAGTAACTCATTTCACATTAACAGGACAGAAATGTATTAATTTAGCATCAGTAACAGGTTGAGTAACTACTAGGTCCTGCTTCCAAAGCTTTGAAAGGCACGTGCACTAGCTCCTCACCTGTTGAGAATACAGCAGCAAAGGGAGGTTTAAAAGTCTCCCTAGGGTCTTTATGAAACAAACACCTATTAATCATGTTCATCTTTTCTTCCCACCTCTCACTTTCTTTCTAAATTCCTTGTTTCTTCTCATCAGTAGTAAAATGTCAGTTGAAAAGTTTCAGGATATTTGATTTACACGGAATATTTTACAGGGCAGAACTGCATACATGTTAAACAAAATACATCCAAGCTTATTGTGTTTATTATACCTATGTTTCATGACATGTATAATGCACTGATTGTTAATACTGTAGTAGAATTTGAGTTGATAACTCGAATTATACTTAATTTGGTGTAAAAAAAGGAAAGCATTAAAACCTGAGCACAGATTTTCAAATGCTATTTCAAAACACAAGTGGTTCTGAGTTTGTGGGCATAAAACTTAGGAAATTCACTAGGATTGTTTCCATAATAGCTGTCATGTTACTCTCTTGCCCATATGTAAGTACTTTCTCTTAGAGAATGTTTGTCCTCTTCTGTCTAAATATATTCATGTGTTAGGCCCCAGTGATGGGTACACCTCCAGTTCACACAAAAATTTTAACCATAATGTTTTCTGATGCTAGAAAAACAATATTTTTTTACTACAGGTAAATTTATTTCAACTTTCTTTGAAGGAAACACAGGATTAAATATTTGTTTAAATGTAGAATATGTGTGCCTTTGACAAACCATTGAAATACACATAAGTGTGATCATTAAAAGACATGATTACTCAGATATAAACTTTCTTGGTTGCAACCATAAAATCAATGCATTTTATATTGTTAACAAACTATGTATGAACATATTGTGATAGTGTGACAAATACTATTTAAAATGTTTGCCTTGCTCACTGAAAACAGCATTGGAACTTTCATTAAACTTTTAAAAATTCTTCAGGGTCAAAGCCAGTAGACTAAATCTGACCTCAAAGAGCTTTTAAAAGAACAATTGTGTGCAGCTGAAAAATCACAATATTCAAACATCTTCCTGTTAAAAATGTATCTTGCCCTTTAAGCTGCAAATACTAAGTAAAGGATGCTGTTAAATTTGTGTTTTTTTCCTTTTTGAGAATTTAGAAGTTATGTCAAGAACTAGAAGGTACTATTTTAACAACATTTTAATGTTTCAAGATACATCATATCCTTTGAACTGGATTGTTAATTTTGTATTTTCATTTTTAGAAACCAACTTAATATTGGCCTCTGCCCTGTAATTATGATTAAAATTGGCTGGAGCTTTCTACAGGATCTCAGTGGTCCTGTAGTTTTCCCAAAGGCCTTATTTCTACATTTGTTAGACTTATGAATTCAAATATTTTCTAGAGTATATAAGTACTTTTGCTTTTGTTCAAAGAAAGCTGAAGATGTATTCCTTTAGATTGAAAAGTTCACTGAACATCTAGATGGGGGGGGGACCCAATATAGTTAAGAGCCAATGAGCTATCCAGAAATTTTAACTGGCATATATACTATACCAGTCTACAGTAGAGGATCTATTTTATTCCTGCTCATCAAATACTTTCTCATTTTCTAGAAGGAGGTTTAAAACATTTAAAAAAAGAAACCACCCTCTATATCCCCTAATACTGATTCTTTGATGGTTAGTTATCTTAAAAGGTTGAGATATTTATTAATGAAAATAGAATTATTGTTTTAAGTATTTTAACCACAAATGAACAGTTGGAAGGAATATGTAATTCAATTATGCATGACCTTTGAAAGTATAGGTCAAAAAGCATTCCAGTGAAGTTTACAAAACCTATCTACATGCATTTATTTTATTAAATATCTTAACATGGAAAGGCATAAATTGAGACATTATTTGGCCAGTTTTTTTACATTCATGACCACAGAGTTTGGTTGGTGGTTTCAAATTGCATCTTCTATCACCTACATTTTTAAACACCAAATTCATTATTCAGAGCAGACAACAAAGCTTTTACTTTCAAATTAACCATCTAATCAAATTCCTAATAATTTCTAAATGGTGACTACTACAATAATTGCTATAGGCAAATATAACCTTTTTCCTCACATAGTATAGCCTTATTTGTATATATGCATATAAACACAAAACTCACATTCCTTTCAGTTATATAAGTGTTTTAATGTGTGATGGAAAGTGAAATGATAATTACAGAAAAGAAACTGGAACCACAGGAATGAAAATCAATGATACAATGTTCTCTAAATCATTTAGAAAGTCCTGCTGATGGTTTTGCACAAGTATTTTGGATTTTTCCCTAAAACTTTTATTTAAGACATTTAGATTAAATAGTGAATAGTTCAATTTCTGTTTAATGTTTTCATTACTTAGTGCCATTTTAAAATATTTATTTTATATGGTTGTATCAGGGAAATATAAAACTTAAAATACAACAGAACAATAAGAAAAATTAAGTATTTTAAACCCAAGTTTTAAAAGATCAAATTAGCATGCTACAAAAAAGTGAGTTTCTTGAAAAGGTATATCTCAAACATTTCCTGAAGGAAGGACACTGTAATTTTGTTAGATTTTGCAAATAGGAAATTCTATAGTCAGGATATAATACTCTTGCTTCACTGAAGTGAAGTTTGGGAGCTATAATCATTGGTGCTATGCTATGATTTTGTTAGCTACTTGAGTCAGAATAAGATAACTCTGAAAGATTAAAGGAACATACAGAAACATCAAATTATAATTTTTAATATCAAACATTTATTTCTAACCAGTCTATAGTTTTGAAAAGTTTTTCTGCATATCAGAAAGTGTCTTCCCTTTAGGGCTTCAGTGTAACTCATATACTAAAACTTACTTTAGGAAGTTTGATCCCTTATTTTTAAGTGAAGCAACTGATGTTACATGGAAATATCTGAGTCAATGCAGACTAACACTGTGAAGTCTTCATCTAAGAAATGGGGAATTGCTTTGTAAAAACAAAATGAAAATAAGTGCAATTTGACAAAAGACAAAAACAAATTTTTAAAGGTGAGGAAATTAGGAAGAAATGAGAAAGAAAGCAATCATATTTCATATAATATTTAGTGGGGGAAAAGAACAGATTTAATTATGTGTCTTAGAATTTATCTACATAGACAAATAGAAAACAATAATTTGCCTTTAAATTCAGCAAGTGATTTAAATGATTATCATTTACCTCCATTTCTATAGATTGTAAAAAGCAAGTTTACTTCCGAAATCACATAATTTATATCTATATCACCAGTGAACTGATGTGAAAATTTGGAGCTGGCCAGTTACCTAACAAATTATTTCAAACAGACAATTAGATAATAATGATAGCCCCTCAACAGCAGGGTTTTTTTTTTTCTGTGCTTAAATTATGAAGATTGCCACTTTAGTGTCCACCATCATTGATCTGCTATCAGCCAGAATGAGCCATGGTTTAGCTATAAGAGAGTAAAAGTGAAGCACAGACATGTTAAAAGAAGTTTACTTTGATGAATATATGAATTCTTCCTGTAATATATTAATTCTGTCCTTTAAATTGTTGGTATATTTTTAAAAAGAGAGAGAAAAGAATGGATAAAGGAAGAAAGAGAAAGGAAAGAAAAGAGGAATGAAAGAAGGCAGGCTAGATTTTCCCTCCATGAAAAGAAATATCACAGAAAGCTTATTTGCTGTGTATTTTCTCTGACACATCCATTATAGCAAGGTGCTCTTGGCTACATTGAATTCAACTGAGCTTCAAAGTAACACTCAAGATAGACTGAAAGATCATCTGTCATGCCCAGAATCTAATCAGTTTCAAGGTGTCCTACATTTAGACTATAATAGCAGAGAATATCTGACAGATTCCCTTTCTATTTGGGCTCTGTATTTAGAATCTATACTAACACTGTATTTTCTCATACCTCAGAAATTGGAGTTTTGGCCAGATCCATGAATTCCAGTGAAAGAACGAACAACTGGGCCTATTCTATGGACAATTATGTCTATAGAGATATTTTTTAAAAGTTTGCAGTTTGAGAGAATGATATTTATATATTAAAACTGGAAATTTAAATAATGTATAAACATTCACATTTTTGTTTAAGGGTATATAATTTTACAAAGAAAAATGAAAACAAAAATTATTTTATAGATTAAAACTCAGGTAATAGTAATCTGTACTTGCTTATCAACTGCAAGATCTGACCATATTCATTTACCAAACGAAATATTCAAGGATGAAAGTTATGTGTATACGGGATAATTTGAATTAAATGCATTATAAACACTAAAAAGACTATACTAAATTTACTTTTAGCTCATTTAAAATTAACCTTTAAACCAAAGTTAGTGTTTTGCTTTGTTTTTTGGTTTTTTTGCAGTACTGGGGCTTGAACTCGGGGGCATTCTACCTTTGAGCTATACCCCCAGCCCTATTTTTTATTCTTTATTTTGAAACAGGGTGTCACTAAGTTGCAGAGGGCCTCACTAAGTAGCCCAGGCTGGCCTGAAACCAGTGATCCTCCTGTTTCAGCCTCCCAAGTACTGGGATTACAAGCGTGCGCCACCACGCCCAGCTATAAAATCTTTTTAATGTAAGAAAATAATGACTAGCAACAGGGTGAAAGAGAGAATTGTATTTATATAGTCAGTTTAGCCCATGTAATTAGAAACTCGGACCTGAGTTACTAATATTTAGATAATTACTCAACTTTGTTTTGTTTTGTTTTTTATGCTAAAAGAAGTAGGCCTGGATCATTTAGAACAGCAGTATTCTAAATCAAAATAAATTAGATAATTGGCAATTTTTATTTGACGTGCTATTCTCTATAAATTACCGACCAAGAAATGGGAGAAATTTGGTAAAGAATAACATAAGTGGAAATATGTGGGTAAATGAGACCTAGTCTAGGAAAACTCTGAATTTTCATATGCTTTTCCTTCTCTCTCTTTTTTTTTTCCTTTTCTTGTGGAACTGGGGATTGAACCCAGGGGCATTCTACCTCCAAGCTACACCCCCAGCCCTATTTTTTATTCTTTATTTTGAAACAGGGTCTCACTAAGTTGCGGAGGGCCTCACTAAGTAGCTGAGGCTGGCCGTGAACCCAAATCCTCCTTTCTCAGCCTCCCAAGTACTGGGATTATGAGCGTGCGCCACCATGCCTGGCTCATGTGCTTTTCTTAAAATTTAAAAGTAATAGAAAATTTTAAATGAGGCCCAAGTGTGATGTATAGATGAGTAGTCCACAGAGGTATAAGGACACTTATTTTTGCTAAAATAATAATCTAATTAAAATTGTGAATTGAAATGAAGAATAGTTTTATAAGACCAAGGGTATCATTAGAAACATATATTTTGAGCCGGGCATGGTGGCGCATGCTTGTAATCCCAGTACTTGGGAGGCGGAGACCGGAGCATCCGGGTTCGCTGCCAGCCTCAGCTACTTAGTGAGGCCCTCCGCAACTTCGTGAGACCCGGTTTCAAAATAAAGTATAAAAAATAGGGCCAGGGGCGTAGCGCGGAGGTAGAATGCCCCTGGGTTCAATCCCTGGTACTGCAAAAAAAAAAAAAGAAACATATATTTTGTTTTAAAATTTCTGTAAATAATATGCATTCTTCTTTACAAAGAACTCTTTCTTTCAACAATAGAACTAGAAATACTTGGAAATATTAATTTTGCATTTGTCAATTATACTAGAAGGAAAATAATATTCTACCGTATTAAGTTATTTTGGTAACAAAGTACATATAAATAAAAATCTAAAATATCTTTTAGGTGTTTGTGAGATGCCTTAACCAAAGCTCAAAGTGTTTTTAGAAACCTACAAAAGCATTTTTGAACTAATACTTTTAAATTAATTTGAATTTCATTTTTCTTTTATTCTGTTGCTATGACCAATATTTGTATGTTTGTAGAGACTATGACTTTCCATGATGACTAATGTTCTAGTTGAGACATAATGATGCTCTGTTATATTCAAATCAAGAGTACCTATAAGCCGGGCGTGGTGGCGCACGCTAGTAATCCCAGTACTTTGGGAGGCGGAGACCGGAGGATCCGGGTTCGCGGCCAACCTCAGCGCGCATGCGCGTGCGATCTCTCTCTCTCTCTCTCTCTCTCTCTCTCTCTCTCTCACTCTCCCTCTCTCTCTCTCTCTCTCCTTAGTGAGGCCCTCCGCAACTTCGTGAGACCCGGTTTCAAAAATAAAGCATAAAAAAAATAGGGCCGGGGGCGTAGCGCGGAGGTAGAACGCCCCTGCGTTCAATCCCCGGTACCGCAAAAAAAAAAAAAAAGAGTACCTATAAGAAGTCATTTTGCAAGCAAACATCCTGCCATGTAAAAGGGGACATATAATCAACTCAGCTCTCTAGCTAAGCCTTAAGTGACATGAGTGGTATAAAAACAAGCTACTTGTGTTTGTTTATGCTTTTTGTCTTAATTTCCCTTTACTTCATTAAAGTTTTGGAAAACAGTATGAAGATAAAGACTTGGTTAGATTTAAAATATGGTATTTAATATGATTCCTAAGGTGGTTTTTAAAAAAGGCGTTAGGCCTGGCATGGTGGTGCACAATTCTAATCCCAGTACTTGGGAGGCTAAGACAGGAGGCTCTCAGGTTTGTGGACAGCCTCAGCAACTTAGTGAGGCCCTGTTTTAAAATAAACAATAAAATAGGGCTGGGGGTGTAGAATGCCCCTGGGTTCAATCCCCAATGCCACACACACACACACACACACACACACACACACACACACACACACAAAATAAAAAATAAAATAAAAATGAAGGCGTTAGGGCTGGGATATAGGTTGGTCGTAGAGCACATTCTTTGCATGAGCAAGGGCCAGAACCAATCCCCAGCACCTAAATAGATAAATAACAATAAAAATAAGGGCTGGGGATGTAGCTCAGTGGTAAAGTGTGTGCTTAGCATGTGGGAGGCCCAGGCTTCCATCCTAGCACTGCAACAAAAATAACAAAATGTAAAAAAGCTGTTCCATAGAAATGTCATCAGAATCAAAGCAGAGTTATATATTATGCAAATTTTAAAAATGGTAAACCCAGCTAAATAAAATAAAATACTAGGAGCTAGCTAATATTACTTTGGGTATTGTAATAATATTGCGCCATTTTTTCAATGAAAAGAGTTGTTACTCTAATTTTTCTTAAGGATATCTGAATAATTATATGAATGATTATTTTGGGAAACAAGGGTATAAGTGACAAATTTAGCTATTACAGTTTGTCTTTCATTTCAAGTGGAATATCAATTTTTCTAATAACATACTTGATTATAACAAGATTTATCGAAAAGAAATACTAAAAATATTTTAGGTGGCACTTATCCAGAGATATATTCTATTTTCTTAATAGGAATATTTTTGTAACTTTGCTTTAAAAGTCTATTTTTATCTTAATAACTATAAGTATACTGAAGTTTATGGATTTTTATAATATGGGTTGTAAAAAAGTAACATAAATTGTTATTTCTTTACTTTTTTACTTTGCTGTTCTTATAGAGTTCTTTTATTTGACAAGTATCTGGTCCATAATAAGTAGTGAAAAGTATCTGCTGAATGAATGCATGAAGGTGCTATACAGCATGGAATGGAGGCAATGGGGTCAGACCCCATCCCATCTGCTTCCCGTCCTGTGACCTTGGACTAAATGAGACCTGTCTCCTTTGCCTCAACTGTACAGTGGAAATCATAATGGCGTCCTTCCAAATGGCTCTTGAAAAGCATTCAGAGCTAAGTAACATGTTCCATGCATGCAGTTATAACCACATAAGAGAATCTGTAATCGTGAATTCTGCTTTTACTGATACTTTTTTCATTTAAATTTACAGCTGTGTGCATGTGATGTAACCATCTGAGAGCCTCAAGTGCATAAGCCCCCATTTTTTTTGTACTGGGGATTCAATTCAGGGGCAGTCTACCTCTGAGCTATAACCCCAGCCCTTTTTATTATTTATTTATTTATTTATTTATTTATTTATTATTTTGTGTGTGTGTGTGTGTGGTACTGGGGATTGAACCCACGGGTGTTCTACCTCCACGCTACACCCCCGGCCCTATTTTTTTATACTTTATTTTGAAACCAGGTCTCACGAAGTTGCGGAGGGCCTCACTAGGTAGAGAGAGAGACAGAGAGACAGACAGAGAGACAGAGAGAGAGAGAGCTGAGGCTGGCCGCGAACCCGGATCCTCCAGTCTCCACCTCTCAAAGTACTGGGATTACAAGCGTGCGCCACCACGCCCGGCTTATTTTTTATTTTGAAACAAGTTGTTGAGGGTCTTGCTAAGTTGCTGAGGCTGAGTCACCTCTAGCCTGCAATCTTCCTTTCTCAGCCTCCCAATTACTGGGATTACTGGTGTATGCCAACATGCCCAGCCATAAGCACCTATTTAAAAAATTGAAAACCTCCTGAGTTGCCTGTCACTTCTTCACTTTTAGGAACTCTAAAGGCAATCTCAGAGCTCCTAGAATAACATCAATCATATAATAACTTGAATGCTTTGATGACAAAAGTTTTCTTACCCCCTCATCTCTTGACGCCCTAGAAATCCCACAGTCCACCTATGGAGTATTCTCCATTTTGGCCATCTTACCTGTAAATACCGCCCTCTTAAGACAGCCTAGCAGGCCATCCCGTCCCCTCACTTCCCACTGGTTCTTACTCCCGTCTTTCCTGAGTCATTTCCTTTGGCTAGCAGCTCTATAGAAAGTCTTAGGGAGCTAAATCAAGATGACTTCACAGCTGGGCATGGTGGCACACACCTGTAATCCCAGTACTTGGGAGAACAGGAGGCAATTTAGCAAGACCCTGTTTCAAAACAAAAAATAAAAAGGGCCAGGTATGTAGCTCAGAGGTAGAATGCCCCTGGGTTCAATCCCCAGTACCAAAAAAGAAAGGGGAAAAAAAAAAGATGCCTTCACACTTTCCTCTGGACCATCCCTTGTCTGGTTTCGGAGAGTTGGGGTCTTATGTGCTAGTGAGTGATCCATTACTTTCAATCCTTTTTAATCTACTTGAAACATCTGCAAAGAGCCCCATTATCCATAAGGCACGGAAAAGATCAAGCAAATGTAAAAACAGCGAGAGCCCTCACTCGCTGTGGATTGAAGAGCACATCACTTGGAGTGTAGAGGGTTTAAGCTCATGACTCTAAAACATTGAACAGATTGCCAAGTGTTGGCAAATGTCTGCAGCCACATAGTCACACTGCACTCAAGATAGAGTATGACCGTAATCCAGCAAATTTCCCCAGCCCCTTTGCAGTCATACTGCCCAACCCCTGATCCCAAGAGGCCACTGATTTCCTTTGTCTCATAATTTTGCCTTTTCTAGAACATATAAATGGAATCGTGCAGTATGCAGTCTTTTGTGTCTGGCTTTTTTTTTTTTTACCTATTGTGACATTTTGGAGATTTGACCCTATTGGCCTATCAGCAGTTCATTCCTTATTTATTTAGTATTGGGGATTGAACCCAGGGACATTCTACCTCTGAGCTAGACCCCCAGCCCTATTTTATTTTTTACTTTTAAATAGGGTCTTGCCAAGTTGCTGAGGGTCTCTCTTAGTTGCGAGGCTAGTCTCATACCTTGAGGTCTTCCTGTTTCAGCCTCCCCAGTACTGCATTCCTTCTTATTACCAAAGAGTGTTCCATTGTATGGATATACCACAGTTTGTTTCTCCATTTACCAGTTGAACATATGGATTGCTTCCAGGTTTTTTTGTTGTTGTTTTTTTTTTTTTGCAATTACGAATAAAACCTCTATAAAGACAGATGTGTGTTTATGTCTTTGGAATAAATTCTGAGGTGTAGGATTGCTGGGTTATATGATACGTGGACATTTAACTTTATAAGAAGCTGCCAAACTGTTTTCTATGGCAGCTATATCGGATTGCATTTCCACCAGCAGTGTTTGGGAGTTTCAGTTGCTTCACATCCTCTCCCATATGTGGTATTATCTATTATTTTTATTGTCGACTGTGTGTGTGTGTGTGTGTGTGTGTTACTAGGGATTGAACTCCTTGGCATTCTACTTCTGAGCTACACTCCCAGCCCTATATTTGCTTTTTTATTTGAAACATGCTCTCCCTAAGTTGCTGAGGGTCTCGCTAAATTGCTGAGGCTGGCTTTGAACCTGCGATCCTCCTGTCTTAGCTCCCAAGTACTGGGATTACAGCTGTGTGCCACCACGCCCAGTTTGATTTTGGTTTTCCCTTGAGATGGGTCTTGCACTGTTGCCCAGGCTTGACTTGAACTTGTCGACTGGAGCCATCCTCCTGCTGCAGTTTCCTGAATTGCTGGTACCTCAGGCATCTATCACAACTGGCTTACTTTTGATTTTAATAGGCATATGGTGGTATGTTGCCATGGTTTTAATTTGCTTTTCCCTAATGACTAATGATGTTGAGCATCTTTTCTATGTGCCTGTTTGCCACAATCTTTATTAGTGAAGTGTCTATTCAAATCTTTTGCCCATTTTTATGGAGTTGTTTTCTTACTATTGAGTTTGGATGTTCTTTATATATTCTGGATACATGTCCTTTAGCAGATAAACTTTTGCAAATATTTTTGTGTGTATTTTATAGATTGTATTTTTAAATTTTTTACTGTTTTTCAAAGGGAAGAAATTTTAATTTTGGTTAAGTCTAATTCTTTTTATAAATTATACTTTTGGTATTGCATCTAAAAATAATTCTCTAACCAAGGCCACAAAGATTGTTTTCCTATGTTTTATTCCAGAAGTTTTATAGTTTTAGATTGTCCATTTATGTTTGTGATCCATTTTGAATGTTGAGTCAACTTTTACATATGATGGGAGACTTGAATTAAGTTGTGGGGTTTTTGTTTTTGTTGCATGAAAATGGATTTTCTTTTTTTGTGTATGTGGTACTAGGGATTGAAGCTAGAGGCATTCTACCTCTGAGCTACACCCCCAGCCCTATTTTTAAATTTTTATTTGAAACAGAGTCTTTCTAGGTTGATGAGACTCTCACTAATTGCTGAGGCTGTCCTTGAACCTGCAATCTATCCTCCTGTCTCAGCCTCCCAAGTACTGGGATTACAGGCGTGTACCACCACACCCGACTTGAATATGGATTTTCAGTTATTTTACCCTGTTTTTTTTTTTGTGTGTGTGTGTGTGTGTGGTACTGGGGATTGAACCCACGGGCATTCTACCTCCAAGCTACACCCCCAGCCCTACTTTTTATTCTTTGAAACAGGGTCTCACTAAGTAGCTGAGACTGGCCACAAACTGGTGATCCTCCTGTCTCAGCCTACCAAGTACTGGGATTACAAGCGTGTGCCACCACACCCAGCTATCCTGTTTTTAAAAAGACTATCTGATCTGCACTGAATTATTTTTTCACTTTTGTCAAAATTCAATTGACCCTATCATATATATTTGGGTCTATATCTGGATCTTCTCTTCTGTTTCATTAATCTATGTGTCTTTGGCCAATACACACAGTCTTGATGACTGTAGATTTATAGTCTTAAAAACAGACAGGCCGGGCGTGGTGGCGCACGCTTGTAATCCCAGTACTTTGGGAGGTGGAGACCGGAGGATCCGGGTTCACGGCCAGCCTCAGCGCTCTCTCTCTCTCTCTCTCTCTCTCTCTCTCTCTCTCTCCCT
>PVJS01054470.1:0-12950 GCA_004027185.1 Glis glis | reverse complement strand
CTTAGTGAGGCCCTCTGCAACTTTGTGAGACCCGGTTTCAAAATAAAGTATAAAAAATAGGGCCGGGGGTGTAGCGCGGAGGTAGAACGCCCCTGGGTTCAATCCCCGGTACTGCAAAAAAAAAAAAAGCACACTTTCTCTTGCAATTTTGTTTTTTAAATGAATTTTGCTTTTTCTTATTTTAAAGATTTATTAATCTATTTATACTTTTACTTTTAAACATGGGAAATATGGGAAAATATTGTTTAAAAAAGCAGTGTTTTGTCTTTTCTTTCTTTGTGAAACAATTAAACATGAATTTTACTTCCCCATGGCAACCATCAACTCTTTCCTTTTGCCTCTGATAGTGTTAGGATTTCTTAAATCTAATGAAAGACAAATGAGTTGGCTTATTTCACATGCAAATTTCATACTGGAAAATAAGTTGAACCTTGCTGCAAAAGTTTTTTTTTCTTTTAAAATAATAGGAGACGTTAATTTAACAATTAAGGGTTATAATTTTGGAAATGAACTCGCACAAAACATGGTGGTGCATGTTGGAGGAAAAAGCTGCCAGGTTCTTCACTGGAACTTCACAGATATTATATGCCTTTTGCCCATGTTGTCTCCTGGAAAACATAATATCTATGTAGAAGTCAGAAACTGGGGTTTTGCATCTACAAGGTATGGTAATGAATATAAACTTGATAGAGTTGTGGAAAACTCCAATGGGGCTAATAGAAATAATCATTAACAAAAAGAAATAATTATTAACCTATGATATATTAGTTGCTTTCTTTACCTTTTTATAATTCCTTTTGCCACAATTCTGAAAAAATCACGTAAGATACAATATGACATTTGACACTGAGACCAGTGGCCTTCCGATCATGTTGTAAGGACTGGGGTGTAGCTCAGTGGTAGAGTGTTTGCCTAGCATACATGAAACCCTGGGTTCAATCCCCAGCATTGAAAAAAAAAGAAGTTCAGATTAGGATGTAAAATTCTCTGTGCAACTAGGTCCACATATATGTCATATTTTATTCATTCAGGAAATTCTTGTCAAGCAGTTTCTCGGGGACAGACACTTGTTTAATGTGGATTGAATTCACAGGAGAGAATAAGAGGGGCATGTTCCCTGCATTAATGGTGTCCAGAGTTTGTGGGAGAAAAAGATTTCAAAAAGAATTACATGAGTAACTTAGTCATAAATGTTAAAAAGACTATGGATAAGAGGTACCAGGTATGCTAACAGTATATAATAGGAGCTAAGTTATCCTGAGGAATAGGGAAGAATTATCTGAAAAGGTAACAAGTCAAGAAATGGGTAGGAGCTGGCTATCTAAAGGATAGGATGGAGAGAATCCTTCTCCAATTCTAATAGGGATATAGTATTTTCTTTCCTCAAGCTGTTTGGCAACTTGAGGCAAAAACATTTATTTCTTGTATGAGGAAATTACTTGTTTGGAATATTTAGAAAAAGAAGAAACTGAAATTTAGGGATTAAAAAGAAGGCAAATCAGGCTGTTGTATGAGGAAATTGCTTGTTTGGAATATTTAGAAAAAGAGGAAACTGAAATTCAGGGATTAAAAAGAAGGCAAGTAAGACTGATGTCAGAGTGGAAGGACAGACGACCACAGCAAAATCTTGCTGGCAGTAACCGTAACCTCTGAACTACATTCCCTTTCAGATTCGCAAGGAGTAGCTCACATGAGTTCTAGAAGAGCTATTGGCTTGTGGTTTGGCTGGATGATAAAATGTGCAGAATCAACACCATAGAAACTTTAATTAGGTGGTAGTTGGAGAAATACCAATTCAGTTATACTGAGGAAGTTAATTTAAGGTTAACACAAAGGTTCACTGGAATTTTCTGCCTGTGTAGTTATGGCAAAACTCAGAATGTGGGAGTCAGCTGTCTGTGTCAGGTCAGAAAAGTACTGTACATTTTTTTTAACTAGGAATTGAATTCAGGGGCATTCTACCTCTATGCTATACCACCAGCCCTTTTTATTTTAAAACATAGTCTCATTAAGTTGCTGAGAGCCTCCTTAAATTGCTGAGGCTGGCCTTGAACCTACAATCTTCCTGTCTTATGTTCCCACATACTGGGATTACAGGTGTGCACCATCATACCTGGCTAGCACTGCACATTTTGATGACCTCCTAGCTGGCACATTGTCTGTAACACAGCAAAATAAATTTAAAACCCTCTCAGTGAAATAGAGGGAAGGGAAATCCTGGCAAGTCTCCAACAAACATGGAATGATACATTTAAATTAATTACACAAAATTTTGTTGCTCATATAAATGTGTGGAATTTTGTTGCTATTTTTACATGTAGAGCTGCCTTTGTATTTCATTCTAATGAAAATATATGTTAAAGGCTTTCATATATTTCTTGTGATCTCAGTTCTCATACCCATTTTTCCATAATAGCTGACGATCTTCCATCTCATGTGCTTCTGCTGTTAGAGTTTTAAAAATCTAATTTCAAAATTACTAACATATACCAGCCAACCAAATTGAGGCTATAATTACCAGATTATCTCACCTGAAAAAGTAATGTCTAAGTACATATAGGTTCAATTATTTCCTCTTCCTAAAGGAGTCATATCCTTGCAAGAGTTCAACCGTATGGGCCTGTGGGAAGGGAGCTCCTTGAAATATTGAATCCTTTTTCTTTTTCAGAGATAAGTTAAATGCTTCAATACAGTATATTTTGGAAGTGACCAACATGTTTCCACAGAGCGGCTCCTTGTATGGTGGGACTGAGATCACTATAATGGGTTTTGGGTTCAGCACAATACCAACTGAGAATACCGTCCTCTTAGGTGAGAGCTATTACACAAATTCTCTCTGTTGTACAGACTTCACTTTTCTATTAATGTAAAAATTATTAAGTGTATTTGGTTAAGGGGATAAAGGGAAACTGAATAACTGCTTCTGAGCTATTGATTTTTCAATAAATTAATAATGTGTCCTGGCACATTGGCTCATTCCTGTAATCCCAGGATTTGGGAGATTGAGACAGAGGATTGTAAATTTGAGGCCAGCCTCAGCAACTTAGTGAGATGCTTAGCAACTTAGCCAGACTGTGTTTCAAAATAAAAAATAAAAACAGCTGGGGGTGTAGCTCAGATGTAGATTGCCACTGGGTTCAATCCCCAGTAACAAAAATATAATAGTAAATAAATTAATTAATAATGTGTATTTAACATGCATAGAACATTTAAAGGAGGGGATGTCAGGTTTGAAGAATAATCAGTACATGATTACCATCAGAAACAAAGTACCAATATCCTACCCTATGACACAGAGCTTTTGCGGGGCCTTGACTGTTTGCTAATCGATACCTCATTTCCCCACAAGAACTATTTAAAAAATTTTTTTCCGTCTTTATTACTTTCAGGTTCCTTCTCATGCAATGTTACAGCATCATCAGAAAATGTCATAAAATGTATTCTTCATTCAACAGGAAATGTATTCAGAATCACCAACAATGGAGAAGACTTAGGTACCAGCCAATATTTATGTATTGTAAATCAGGAAAGCACTTTGCCTTGAAATGAATTTGATTTTTTAATTTATTTTAAACTTCAAATTATTCAGAGAATAAGTGTTGTTAACTCTTTTATAATTTATCAGTGGTGTCCACCACTGATATAAGGAGAGATTGAGTAATAAACCTGAATTTAGAGGGCTAGACTTCACAACTCCCACGCTCGGGAATCACCATTTAGTTTATTGCAGTAGAAGACCTTCTCAATTACTGTAGTTTATTATTAAAAATGGGATTCGTTGTGATATATCTGGACATACATATATGCCTATATAATTCATAAAATTCTTATTTCTAAAAAATTGATCACAACTTTTAGAAATATTCCATGTAATGTTTCAAAACAACCAACTTTATTTATTTATTTATTTGGCATTGGGGATTGAACCCAGGTGGCATTCTACCTCCAAGCTACACCCCCAGCCCTATTTTTATTCTATATTATTTTTAAACAGGGTCTCACTAAGTTGTGGAGGGCCTCACTAAGTAGCTGAGGCTGGCCACGAACCTAGATCCTCCTGTCTCAGTCTCCCAAGTACTGGGATTATAAGCCTGTGTCACCATGCCTGGCTCCCCAATTTATTGAGTGCCCAACCAACTTTTCCTTAATTGCCCCTTGATCATTACTTTTAGAATCGAATGACTTATTTCTTCCTCATCTTCTCATTCTCTTGCTTTCTATTACTCTGATTTATTTTTGTCAGATGCTTAAATTATGTAGATAATAAAATTTGACAATGTTCATTATAAAGTTATTTTTGCCAGTGACTATAAAAATATGGTGTTTTCAATGTTAATTATTAAGAAACTTATTCCTTTTCCTTTTTTTTTTTAAAATATGACTCAATATTTGCTCTCAGTGCACGGACTGGGTTATGCGTGGTCACTAGCAGTCTTGAATGTATCTGTGGGTGACACAGTGACATGGCGCTGGCAGGCACATCCGTTTCTTAGGGGGATAGGATATAGAGTATTCTCTGTTTCCAGTCCTGGAAGTGTAATTTATGATGGCAAAGGATTTACGAATGGAAGACAAAAATCTTTATCAGGTATGTTTCTATTTTATTGAATTTTGCATTCTGCCTCTTTTCCCTAGATGTAATAAAAAGATATTTTGTTTAGATTTAACATACGTTTACATAAGTAATACGTGCAAATGCACAAAATGGTTTGCCGGGCATTTTATGGCTATAGTAAAAATGTTATAAATGAGGGTAATCCAATTATTTTACATATACTGAAATGAGTTATGACATTAGAAATATCTTTATTGGTTCTGTGATAATTGACCAATTGAAAAATATAGAAAGTACAATGAAAACGGGTATATATATATATATATATATATGCACATATACATCTGTATACATACATACACACATATTTTAATCACATCAATCTGGTAGCAAGTAGTGAACTTCTATTGATTGGAATCAACTTTAAAATCAGTAATTCTTATGGGACAGCTCAGTGTAAACTGTGCCTTTTAGATTGCTTGTTTTGTTCTATATATGTAACAGTATATTGTTCATTTGTTGTTAATTTTTCATTGCATGTTGAGTTTTTCAGAAAATTTGACAAATTATGTCAGACTTGCCATGATTTTCTAAGATATTAATGCTGGATCTTTTTCTTCCTGGAATGTAATTTCATTATACAATATAGCTCTTCTATAGCTAGTAAGACATTTCCTTACTATTTCCTATTGAAATATCAAATGCATGAAAAATAAGAAACTTGTCATCTGTATGTGCGTTTAAACAATCATTTCACATATCCCCTCCCCCTCTCAGAGATGCATTAATTGCTCGTATTTATTATGTATAATCTTATTTTATGGCAGGTTCATTTTCTTACCAATTCACTTCACCTGGAACCCATTATTACAGCAGCGGATATGTTGATGAGGCTCACTCCATTTCCCTCCAAGGAGCCATTAACGTTTCACCAGCTGAAACCAGGCACATTCCTCTGCACCTGTTTGTGGGAGGCAGTGAAGCCACATATGCTCCAGGTAAGATGGGTAAAGATGGAAACCATTGCTCAGGTGGCCCACGGTTCATGTGAGCTTTCTGGAGTAGGAGTCAGATGGCTGGGTCTAACCTCCTTCTGTCTTTCACTACCACATGACCTTAAAAAGGTTTGGACAGCTCTGAGGCTGAAAACAAAGATGATGTTCATTTCTTCTCGCCGGCCTCCCAGAACTCTGTGGGCTTCCATTGAAATGTACAGTGAAAGAGTTCTGACACTCTGCATGTGTCTGAAAACCCACTAAAATGTTATGTGAGCCAGGTGCACGCCTATAATCCCAGTGCTTGGGAGACTGAGACAGGAAGATAGCAGATTTGAGGCCAGTGCCCAGTAATTTAGTGAGACCCTGTTCAAAATAAAAAATAAAAAGGATTGGGGGTGTAGCTCAGAGGTAGAACCTCCCTGGGTCCAATCACCAGTACCACACAAACACACAAAAAGATGATGCTATTGTTATGTTTTCCCCATGGGATCCAGCTGTGGACAAATTGAAAAAAATTATCTTATATTCACTCATCTCTCTTTACTGTA
Organism: Glis glis; assembly: GCA_004027185.1. Lineage (NCBI taxonomy): Eukaryota > Metazoa > Chordata > Mammalia > Rodentia > Gliridae > Glis > Glis glis. The sequence continues at coordinate 6,849 of PVJS01054470.1, read as the reverse complement.
GAATCTTTATCCAAGTCTTTAATATCTATGTCCTGCCTGGGACCTTCTTGTCGTGTGTGTGTGTGTGTGTGTGTGTGTGTGTGTGTGTGTGTGTGAGAGAGAGAGAGAGAGAGAGAGAGAGAGATTTACCAAAATTTAACACCACCTTCATCAAAATCAAGAGTTTGTAGTCTGAAAACAGTTCTTGTTTTAGAATATCATCCGTGATTTACAGGCAGTTCTTTTGTCTAAAGGAGGACCTGAGGACTTGCACTTGGGAAGCGCTGTGGCAGGCTGCCTAGCAACAGGACCCCTGTGTGGCCTGAACAATACCAGGGTTAAAAATTCAAGCAGATTGCTCTTTGAGCTTTCAAGTTGCATTTCACCATCTATAAGCAGCATCACTCCATCCACTGGAACAGTAAATGAACTGATAACAATTACTGGCCATGGCTTCAGTAATCTCACATGTGCTAATAAGGTAAGAATGTAAAGATCTCCTTTGAACTTCCATTTACTCAATAAAAGGAAGGTATTTTGATCATAACCTTGTAATTTATTTTTACCGGCTTTATAAGATATAATCCACATACCATACAATTCATCCCCTTAAAGTATACAAGTCAATAGCTACATATTTAATTTTATATTCACAGAGTTATGCGTCCATGACCACAATCAATTTTAGAGCATTTTATTTATTTATTTATTTTGTGGTACTGGGGATTGAACCCAGGGGCATTTTTGTGTGTGGATTGAACCCAGGGGCATTCTACCTCTGAGCTACACCCCCAGCCCTATTTTATTTTTATTTTTGAAATAGAGTCTTGCTAGGTTGATGAGAGTCTCACTACTTGCTGAGGTTGTCCTCAAACCTGCGATCCTCCTGTCTCAACCTCCCAAGTACTGAGATTACAGGCGTGCGCCACCACGCCTGGCTAGAACATTTTCATTATCTTACAAAGAAACTTCCAAACACCCTTAGACATCACCCCCAGCTGCTCCATCCATCCCAGCCCAAGGCAATCAATAATCTACTTTCTGTCCTTATAAATTTGCCTATTCTGGACATTTCTTATAAATATAATCATACAATGTGGGGATCTTGGTGACTTTTTTCATTTAACATGTTTTTAGAGTTTATCCATGCAGTACTTTATTTCTTTTTATGGCTGAATAATATTCCATTGCATGTTACCACATTTTATTTTTCCATCTATCAGTCGAGGAACATTTGGATTGTTTTTACTTTTTGGCTATCGTGAATAATGTAGATATGAACATACATGTGCAATCATAATTTAGTACTAAAGTTAATTCAAGATATGTCTTGAATCAGCTCCCCAAATTAAATTCATGGATAAAAAGTTTTTCACAGAATTAGCTTTCTGAAATTATAGTTTTGTTAATATAAAATTTAAGTTCATATTAGAATAATATATTGAAGCCGGGTGTGGTGGCGCATGCTTGTAATCCCAGTACTTTGGGAGGTGGAGACTGGAGGATTCGGGTTCGCGGCCAGCCTCAGCTCTCGCGCCAGCGCGCGCACTCTCTCTCTCCCCTCTCTCTCTCTCTCTTACCCTGTGTCTGTCTCTCTCTCTCTACTTAGTGAGGCCCTCCGCAACTTCGTGAGACCCGGTTTCAAAATAAAGTATAAAAAAAAATAGGGCCGGGGGCGTAGCGTGGAGGTAGAACGCCACTTCGTCAATCCCTGGTACCACAAAAAAAAGAGAATAATATATTGAATTGTTTTATTTCATTTTACTTTCAGGTCACTATTGGTCATTACCCCTGTGTTGTAGAAGAAAGTAGTGATCGTTCTATTAAGTGTCATATTGACCCTCAAAACTCAATGGATGTTGGCATCAGAGAAATTGTCACTTTGATTGTTTACAACGTGGGCACTGCTATCAACACTCAGTCCAACGAATTTGATAGGCGATTCGTACTTTTGCCAAACATCGACATGGTGTTGCCAAATGTAGGATCGACGACAGGAATGACAAGAGTGACCATTAAAGGCTCTGGATTCACAGGTTCCTCTGCAGATGTCGAAGTCTTGATGGGTCACCTCCCGTGTAAAGTTCTAACAGTGAACTATACAACCATTGAATGTGAAACATCCCCTGCTCCCCAACAGCTTGTGCACGTACATCTTCTAGTACACGGAGTGCCTGCCCAATGTCAGGGGAACTGCAGCTTTTCATATTCAGAAAGCACCACTCCTTATGTAACAGGCATCTTTCCAAATTCTATCGAAGGCTCTGTAAAAGTTCTTATTGAAGGAGAAGGCTTTGGGACTACTTTGGAGGAAATTGCTGTTTTCATTGGAAGTCAACCATTCAGAGCACTAGATGTTAATAACAATAACATCACTGTTCTTATGACCCCTCTCCCAGCTGGACTGCACTCTCTTAGTATCGTGGTGAGAACTAAAGGCTTGGCTCTGGGAAACCTGACTGTCAGCAGTCCTGCAGTAGCGTATGTCTCTCCGACATCTGGTAGCATTGGTGGTGGAACTACGTTGGTGATCACAGGCAATGGCTTCCACCCTGGCAACACCACAGTCACTGTTGGCGAGGACCATTGTCGAATCATTTTTGTCAACTCCAGTGAGGTCCACTGCAGCACCCCAGCAGGGAGAGCTGGGGAGGCCAGTGTGGAGATCTTTGTTGATGGGATCCCTTACCCACCTTTGTCATTTACATATTCCCTAGAGGACACTCCATTTCTCAGAGGGATTGTCCCAAATAGAGGTACTCCAAAACATACCTGCCTTTTTATTATTATCTTGATGTCATGTTATCAGTAGTATTTATTACTGTAGAGTCACAATAGTATTCATAAATAATCATTGAGATGTGTTTTTACATAGTCCTACTTAACTCAATTAATACATGGGATTCAAATTCTGGGTAGTCTCTATTTTGGGATTATTTTTTGTATATCTTTAGTGTAAAAATTTTAGCCAAATTCCAGCTTCTGCTTAGGAACAGTATCCCTATTGACTTGACCTACATTTCAAATGAGAGAAAAAAATAGATAAGTATCTATGGAACCAAATGGGTAATTTATGTAACTAATATTGCTATGTCACAACTGTTAAAATTCTCTAGGAATCGATCTTAATAACACTGAGAATTCTTCAGAGTCCTTTAAGTCCATAAAACTTCAACTGATTATTGTTAGTACAATAGGGTTCTTTTGAAGGAGGTAATTGGCACATTCAGATGGAGAATATGTTATAAAATAAGATTTACTTAATCATTTAGCATGACACATTTTTCTAAGCCAACAATAGATCAAGGTGTCTTCTCAGTCCTTTGTCATTATGCTATGATGCTTTTGAACATCTTGAAGCTATTGTAATGCTTATCACCTAAAATGAATTCTGCAGAGGCAGCTGCAGTGTAATGGTTGAGCGCATGGCCTTGATGCCAGGTTCAAATCTTGGTTCTACTTCCTAATGATGAAATTTGAACAAAGGGTTTTTTTTTAACATCAGTTTCCTTATACATGCACATACCTATCTCATAAAAATTAAATCAATTTATTCATAAAATATAAATTAGAATGGTACATTTCATAAAATTCATTAAATGTTACCCTTGTAAAAAGTCATTTTTGAGTTTACATCACTGGGAAGTATATTAGGTTTGGGTAAGATAAAGTCTCTGCATTCAAGCTTACTATTTAAATTTTCTTTAATATGTCAAGACTGCTCATTTAGAAGCAAATGCTAATAGAAATAACATGTCTATATATTTGTAGTCATTGCAAATAATGACCTTGGTTCCTTACTTCCATGAACCATCTTTCTTCCCATCTCTCTCTCTGAATGTCTTTTTTGAAATAATGTATATGAAATAGAAGTGATTTGTAGACAAAATCTAAGCTGTTTTCTTTACTGGAGAGACAGCAAGAGATTGCACTTAGAACAACACTGTTCTGTTTGAAACGTGAAATGTCAAACAAAATTATAAGTTTAAGATACATAAAATAATTTTAGCAACTATTCCTAACACGAAATATATCATTAATGTTCATAATCTTTATAATAGTGATTCATAAATATGATGATTTTTATGTTTTGGTAATCCTCACTCTGGTCAATTATAGAGTAATTATTATTATTCTTGAATTGAAATTAAACTCCTACTTGGCTCAGCATTTTTAAAAAGTTGCGGAGATTATTTACCATTCATTTAAAATGTAGGTATATGGGTATTCATTTGGATGACCTATGAAAACTTCCATATGATCAATGCCATCAATATACATTTACCAAAAGAAAGAAGCAAGAGAACAGATAGATTGAGAAATTCTTAGTTCTGTGTACATTCATTCAAGGTCTTAACATCGACATTCACCTATAAGTCTTCAAATTAATTATCGTTTTCTGAATTTACTATCTTATACCTAATTATTTATATATCATAATTATTATCAAGTCATACCTATGAAAAATATTGAGCTAACGGAGGTAAACGCCCCTGAGTTCAATCCCCAGTACCGCAAAAAAAAATAAATAAATAAATATTGAGCTAATAAAAATTAGTCCATTCTCAAAAAGAGTTGCTAGTATTGGGCATTGGAGGAAGTACCAAGAATAAAAAATAATGAGCCCCATCCTTAAAATATACTCCAACCCACCATTCCCTGCTCATTCATACTTCCTAACTCTAGATCTGCCTCTTCTATCCTCCTCTCCTCATTGCTAGCTTGAATTAACAACTTACAATTCAGCAGAATGAGTTGGGTGTGGTGGCACGTGTTTGTGATCCCAGTACTTGGGAGGCTGAGACAGGAGGATGCAGATTTGCAGCCAGCCTCAGCTACTTAGTGAGGCCCTCTGCAACTTAGTGAGACCCTGTTTCAAAATAAGGAATAAAAAATAGGGCTGGGGGTGTAGCTCGGAGGTAGAATGCCCCTGGGTTCAATCCCCAGTACCGCAAAAAAAAAAAAGAGAGAATTTTTAGTAGAATGGACAAAAGGGCTGGACAATAATGAACACTGAGATAAGTTACTTATCTCAGTTACTATACAATAAACTATAGAGTATGTTATAGTCAAAATATATGTGACATGGCATTTATGTTAATGTTTATATGAGTTTTAAAGCACTGGATATTATTTTATTTACAGAAGTATAAAGAGGTACATCTTTAAATGCATGCATACATATTGGAATTTAAATATATATTTCTATGGTTTGCTTTTTTTTTAAGGTCCACCAGGAACTGAAATTGAGATCACTGGCTCTAACTTTGGTACTGATAGCTCAGAAATTTCAGTGATGATAAGTGACATTCCGTGTAACGTAACCATGCTCAGTGACAGTGTGCTGCAGTGCCTCGCGGGAGACCAAGCCGGTGGTACTTTCCCAGTGATGATGCATCATAAGACCAAGGGCAACGCTGTGTCTACTGTCATGTTTGAGTATCCGCTTCTAATTCACAGCATTCATCCAAGGCAAGGTAGTCATGCACATGCCGGAGCATATATACTGTTTCAGGAAGCGCTTACCCATTAAAAAAAAACACGTGTTCCTCAAGCACTGCTAAAATGTGTGCCTCCTATAGCACATTAAGATATTTTCCTTCATTCATCAAACAACTAAGCATGCAAGAATACTAATTACTCATTCTAAAATACCAGGCGAATGCCTTAAATTTTCTCAGTACTGACTAATTCATTTAAGATTTTGTTCTATATAAAATGACTAGGCTATATATGGAATTTTTAAAAAATAGTGTTTAGCCATCACTGACATGTATTTATTTCTAGAAAAATTTGTTGTTGTTTTGTGTGTAGGGGAGGGTTGTAGTGCTGGGGATTGAACCGAGGGGCATTCTATCTCCACTCTACACCCCCAGCCCTTTTATTTATTTATTTATTTATTGTTTTGAAACAGGGTCTTGCTAGGTTGCTGAGAGTTTCATTAAATTGCTGAGGCTGGTCTTGAACCTGTGAATCTCCTGTCTCAACCTCCCAAGTACTGGGATTACAGGCATGTTTCACCACACTTGGCAAAAAATATCTTTTCTTTTCTTTTTCTGGTACTGAGTGTTGAACTCAGGGGCATCTTACCTCTAAGCTACATGCCCAGCCCTATTATTATTTCTTTTAATTTTGAAACAGGGTCTCACTAAGTTGCTGAGGCTGGCTGCGAACCTACAATACTCCTGTCACAGCCTCCCAAGTACTGGGATTACAAGTGTGTGTCACCACGCCCAGCAAATAGTATTTTTTTCTAGTTGAAAGTTCTTTTAATGGTTAAAACCCTTAAGAAAGTATAACTAATGTACTTACTCAACTAAAATTGTAATGTTACACTTATGTTCTGACTACTTTGAAATTCTTTGTGACATCTCTTTTAAATAAAAATACAGTTTCTAGAAATAGTTTACACCAATTATCAGGTGTGCTATTTACTCAGTGAAGATTTTAAAACATTACAATCAAAAGATCTTCTGTTTTATTAATATAATAAGTTCAGATCTAAGAAACTTTTCATTTTTTATAATCCAAAGAAGGTTTATTTACAGAGAAGCTATTTATTAGAATACAGAGATGGGTATAGGAGGGCCACAAAAGATAGTTCAGTGTCCCAGGCCATGTTTTTATTCATTTTTTTATTTTTTATTGGTGCATTGTAATCATACATCTTGATGAAGTTCAGGGTGATACATGCACACAACACTCGTTGAGCCCTCCCCCAGTTCCCACCCCACTCCCTCTCCCTCCCCACCTTCCACTGCTCAGCACAGTGATTGGCTTTGATATGTTTGTTTACATACATCATGTCCATTGACGTGTTTCCCTCTTCAAGTCTTCCTCCCCCCCCACCCCACCCCCCGTCTCCCTCAG
>PVJS01054469.1:0-12951 GCA_004027185.1 Glis glis | reverse complement strand
TGTAAGGTCTAACGATACTCAAGTGATGGTACTTCAACAACCTTCTTTTGTTATAATCTCTGTTAAAAATACTGAACCGCTTAAGTTTGATGCAGCAAGAATAGCGGCAGACATTTTAAATAAGTTAAGAGTTACCTTACCCTCCTGGTTAACATTTACCTCTCTACTGGGAGGTATCCTGGGTCTTGGAGTCTTCCCTTTTCTGGGTTTATGTTTGCTTCCTATTTTGCTAAGATACTTTATCAGCACATGATTTGGCAGCGGGTTTCTCCTGTTTTTGTGGGGCACATTCGTGCTCATACAGGTCTTACCCCTTGCGGAAGGCAACCACCTTGCCAATTCCCTCACTCGCCCAGAATTGATCCTGCTTACCGCAGAGCAACGGGCCAATATCATCTAAATGCCCGTTCCTTGAGGTTTCATACCAATTGCTCCTTGCCTTATGCAACCCACATTACCTCCCAGTGCCCAGATTGTGCTCCCTTTCATAATGTCCCAGCTGAAGGAGTAAATCCTCGAGGGCTAAAGCCCAATCATTTATGGCAAATGGACGTCACTCATCTGCCACTAGGGGGTAAATTAAAATTTATGCATGTTTCTGTAGATACTTACTCTACGGTTGTTTTTGCCTCCTTACGTGCAGGAGAAAAAACCAAAGACGTCATTTCTCATTGTTTGCAGGCCTTTGCTTACATGGGGGTTCCTGATAATTTAAAAACCGATAATGGGCCTGCATATGTTAGACATCGATTTGCAGCCTTTTGTGAAACCCACTGCATTAAACATTCTTTTGGCATCCCTCACAATCCTACTGGGCAGGCCATAGTGGAACGTACTCATGCCACCCTAAAACAGTATTTTTATAAAATAAAAAGGGGGGAGTACGCTACCTCCCCCAATTCCCAATTATCAATGATACTATATGTTCTAAATTTTTTGACTGTTGATAAGAATAATTTATCAGCAATGAAAAGACACTGGAATAAACCCTCTCAATCGTTGGGATGGGTTAGATGGAAAGATTTAATTACAGATAAATGGCAGCCTCCTACCCCCCTATTAGCTAGGGTTCGAGGGGCTATTTGTGTTTTCCCTCCAGGACTTTCTAGCCAGTCTGGATTCTGGAGCAGTGCGTCTGCCATGTGGATCTGGAAATGGATGCTGCCTGTTCTACTGCACCAATCTCTGATGGTAACAACCATATTGGGAATGCAGAAGAAGGAAGTATGGGCGCTGACATAATCTGACTGTGGATCCCCCCAGACCTGCTCCTTCATGCTGGGAATCGCAGAAGGAGGGACTTCGGGATCACTGCCGCTGTCGTAGCTGCCATAGCTATCTCCGCAACGGCGGCTACCGTGGCTGGCATCGCTGTCGCACAAGCTGCTTCCAATGCTGTAGTCGTTAATACCTGACCCTGGAATGCATCCTTTGTAAATTTTACTAGTGCTTTGACCCATCAGATTATCACTATTAATCATACCAGAATTGTCCCCATTACGAGGGAGAAATGGTGGAATGCCATGGCCTAGTTGGGGGGTTGGGTGCAGCAATGGGGAGGCGCTATGTCCTTTGCCATCCTCGGGTTACTCCTGGCCGGTCTCGGGCTTTTTGTGCTGTGCAAGGTCCGACAAACCTTCAGGCGAAAGGAACAAGCTCATAGACAAGTTCTGCTCAGTCTCACCCATGGCTCCCCTGGCAGCCATCAAGTATGGGTGTAAATGCTCCACAGAGATGAGGTGACCTCCATGACGGGCAACTCATGGGAAGCCGCCCCGCCTAAGACAGGAGATCAGGGTCCTCCAATGACGGGTAAGGGGAAGGTTTAACCCATGTGACCTAAGACAGGGGCACCTCATATAAAATAAAAGAGGGGGAACTGTGGGAACAAGATGGCCCTGACACTCCCACAGGCCCCATCAGCCGTTACAGGCGTGGTGAGCAAGATGTTCCTTCCCTTCTGGGAAATTGTTTGCATGGGCTGTTCCGAGAGTGCCGTGACCGCGCCTTGAACCCTGGCTTGTGATTAACCACCTCTTTCCGGAGGTCCCCGCCCCTCACAGGATTAGGGCATAAAAACCTGACCTTGGAGAGCAATAAAGAGCCTTTTAGCCTTCAACCTCAAGCCTGTGTCCCTGTATGATCAATCCCGACACCTTCCGCAGACACTCGGCCCAGGCTGCGTGGGCGCAGCATTAAACCTCAGTCTTTTATCTGATTAGCACGTGTTGAAATTCTTTTCATCACAGAGCCAAGGACCCTAGGGTCCCTGAGGTGAGTTTCCCCTTCCCAGGCCAGGGAACTCCTTAGGACTCTCCACGGAGTTATCACACTCACCCCTGACAAGACCAGCCTCAGGAACTTAGCAAGACCCTGTTTAAAAAAATAAATAAATAAAATAGGCATGGGCATGTAGCTCAGAGGTAGAACATCCCTGAGTTCAATCTCCAGTACCATCAATTGATTTAGTTATAGACGATTTCATGCCCTGTCCCAAAGCAGAGCAGGCATTTAAAAGGTTGAAACAGGCTATTCCCTACTCTCCCCAGCCAGCTGTTTAGGCTTCTTCTGTCCCAAACCTTCTGTGTTGGCATGGGAACAAAGATAAGATGAAGGCCAACACTAAGAAAGTTATAAACCTTAAAATTTAGAAGGCCACCAGGCCTGGGAAGAGCTGAAAAAAAAATTGTTGTCTCACATAGATGCTAACAAAGCACTCAGGCTTTTGGTCTGGGAACTTAGCAACCCAGATAAGGAAGAGCAGATAGGACAAACCCTATTTAAGATCCAGAGGTCCAGGGGGCATCAGAACTTTCATTGCATTCTCCTTGGAGGCGTGATGCTTCCCTCCCCTTTGAGACACGGCACTGTTACTCTTGCTTTTATAATAAATCTTTTTGGGCCCTGCACTAAATTTCAACTGCTTGTCCTGGCTCTTTATTTCCTGGCCCATGTTATCTATATGGGCTAAGGAAAAGAATTCATGGTGACCACCAAAACGTTAACACAGTCAATCAATCAATCAATCAATCAATCAAAATGCATGTACTCCTTGATCTTGCAACTATTCCTGTCCTAGGGATTTACTCTACAGATACATGTGAGGCAAATTCAATGAATATATATTCATCTGTATTGATTGTACAAAAAAATTCCATACATTTAAAAGAGCAAGGGATAAAAAAAATTAGGGCTGGGGGTATAGCTCAGAGGTAAAATGCCCCTGGGTTCAATCCCTGGTACCACAAAAAAAAGCAAGGGATAGAGCAGGATACAAATCAACATGGAAAAATTAGTTGGTTTCTATACACCAACAATGAAGAAACTGAAAAGGAACTTTAGAAAACAACTCCATTTGTAGTAGCATCAAAGATAGTAAAATACTTAGGCATTATCTTAATCAAGGAGGTGAGAGACTTGTACAAGGAAACTACAACTCATTGCTGATAAAATTAAAGAAGACATAAATAACTGGAAAGACAAGAGCCATCTTGGTGAGCCCATGCTGGAGTTGGTGGAGATGAGCTTCACTAAAGAAGCTAAATCCTGTAGAGCCAGTGATTACAGAGAACCAAGACAAAAAAGCAATCACATCAGCTGAGCATGGTGGTACATGACTGTAATTCCAGACTTGGGAGGCTGAGATAGGAGGATCACAGGTGTGAAGCCAGCCTCAGCAACTTATCAAGGCCCTCATCAACATAGCAAGACCCTGTTTCCAAATAAAAAATAGAATAGGGCTGGGGGTTTAGCTCAGAGGTAGAGTGCCCCTAGATTCAAACCCCAGCACAAACACAAAAGCAATCCCATTCTCTCCACAATCAAAAACCTCAAGACTGTGAATCTCCAGACTGCCCAGCCAAATAATCCAGTGAACTCCTGTGGCTGCAGCTGAACTTGTTGGGATCAAGAAACTACAGACCTTTCCTGCAGGGACCCAAGTGGCTATAACCAGCCTCATCAAGACAGCGAATTTACAAACTTCCCCAGCAGAAGCTTCTGTGGCTGCAAGGGACTCAAGTGACAACAACCAAACTCATGGGATCTGAGATTATAGACCATACCTGCAGACGTGGGGGTGGGGACTACAGTTGGACACAGCAGAAGCATGAATTAGTAGATAGTCTCTAGGGATACTTGGGCAGGACCTAGAGTCAGCAGTCCACCCCACCCCAGTGGGGTCTCCAGCAATCTCCACAGGATGGGCAGTGGTGGTATCTTCAGGGTGAAATTATTCAGCCAACTGTGCCACAGTCTCAGGAGGCTATAATTTCTCACCCAGCAGAGTGTCGGTGCCACAAGTACTGAGGCCGCACTGAGGTAGGATAAAAAATAAAATATTAGGTAGAAAAAAGATGAATTGGGAGGGAAAGGAAAATACAGTTTTAAAATATAAAAAACTTCATAATCCTTAGCTTCACTTTACAGAGCTTGTTTGCTTGTAGACAAAGGCCCTTAATGAGCCACACTTTTAATTATAATGGCCAACTTCATACCTGAAATTCCTGAGATGATTAGATCCCAAAAGAGAAACTTTTACCTTTTGTCAGAGCCCCACACCCCATTGTCTAACCTCCATTTCCTGGAAGGAAAATCCCAGAATAAGTCACACATTTGCCCTGCACCCCAGATTTATGCCTCAACTCCCTGGGATTCTTATCAAAAAAAGAATTCTCACCTTTTGTCAACCTGAATATTCAAAGAAAGGAGACCACTGTCTCATGTTTCCATGTGCTCCTAGCCACCCCCCTCTCTAGGTCCCCTATAAGAAATGATTGTAAAGATCTCAGGGCTGCTCTCACGCTCTGAGGTGGTCCACATTTCCCCCTGAATGTGTATCTCCACTTTTCTTGAATAAAACCTGTGTCTTTGTCTCTGACTGGCAAGTGCTGAAATTCTTTTCACCACGGAAGCCAAGAACCCCATGGGATTATCTTGTTTTCCTGTGACAGCACCAGCAAGGCCTCATGTAATCGCAACTGCCAGAGCAGCAGTGGTGTCCCTGGGACTAAATAACTCAGCCAGCCATGCCCCAGACTCAGAACTGCACAACTTCTCCCCAAGCTGAGGTTGGGCCCTGAAAGAAGGGAGACCAAGGGCCAGCAGGGTTTCATGTGATCACAGCTAGCAGAGCAGCAGCAGTGCGCCTGGGTGATTTAACTTGGAAAGCCATGCCACAGGCTGGGAATGCTACAGTCTCTTGCTGACCAGAATTTGGGCCTGGAGATCATGGAGGCCAGCACCTGGCAGTGTTTCACATGATGGCAATCAGCAGAGCAGCGGTGATGCCTCTAGGGCATTAAAACTCAGCCAGCCAGGCTGCAGGCTCAGAACATCATAATCTTTTGTCGTGCTTAGTTTGGACCTGATGACCATGGATGTCAGCAGCCAGCAGGATTTCACACAATTACAACCAGCAGAGCAGTGGTGGTGTCCCTGGGACATTAGAGCTCAGTCAGCTGGGCCACAGGCATGGAATGTGATAGCCCCTGGCATAGCTGAGTTTGGGCCAGAAGAGCACAGAGGTCAGCAGCCAATCAGACTGCTGATTGCCTACACTGGAGAAGTACTATATCCTATTAAAGAGGTTCTGGGGGACTAACTCAAAACTCTGATGATATGAGACAGATTCAATGAGGCAAATATATACTCCCAGCACAAGACTTATTATAAAGGGAAAATGAATAGACAAAGGACTCCCACACAGAGAGATATGACACACCAGAAATGAATAGACAAAGGACTCCCACACAGAGAGATATAACACATCCTAGAATCCTGAAAACAAAGACCACCAAGGAAACAATAAACCCCAACTCCACAGTAATGGAGATCACCAATACAGACCTGCAGAAAATGCCAGAAGGAGAATTTAGAATTTTGATTATTGAGCCAGGCGTGGTGGCACATGTTTGTAATCCCAGCACTTGGGAAGCTGAGACAGGAGGATCACAGTTTTGTGGCCAGCCTCAGCTACTTAGTGAGGCCTTCCTCAACTTAGTGATATCCTGTTTCAAAATAAAGAATAAAAAATAGGGCTGGGGGTGTAGCTTGCCCCTGGGTTCAATTCCAAGTACTGAAAAAAAGAGATTTTTATTATCGATATCATCAAAGGAAGTAGAACGGAAACAAGAGTGGTGTACAGAATATGAAAAAACATATCAATAAAGAAATGGAAGTTAAAAATAAGATTCAAAGTCACCCTGAGACAAATGAAGGAGACAATAAATGAAACAAGGTCCTCAATAGAAACCATGACTGCCAGACTAGGCCACATGGAATAGAGTCTCACTCCTAGAAGACAGCTCACTCAAAACTGACTACAAAGTCAACAATATAGAGAATGTAACATAACCAGAATTTTCAAGAAATATGAATAGCCGGGCGTGGTGGCGCACGCTTGTAATCCCAGTACTTTGGGAGGCAGAGACCGGAGGATCCGGGTTCACGGCCAGCCTCAGCTCTCTCTATCTCTCTCCCTGTCTCTCTCTCTCTCTCTACTTAGTGAGGCCCTCTGCAATTTCGTGAGACCTGGTTTCAAAATAAAGTATAAACAATAGGGCCGGGGGTGTAGTTCGGAGGTAAAACCCCTCTGGGTTCAATCCCCGGTACCACAAAAAAAAAAAAGAAATATGAATAATATAAAACAACCAAACTTATGGATAATAGGTATTGAAGAAGGTCTAGAAGCACAAATCAAGGGCCCAATGGAACAGAATAAAAGATACAGAAACAAATCTAGACACTTATAGCCAATTGATTTTTGACAAAGATACCAAAAACATGTGTTGGAGAAATGACAGCTTTTTTTTTTATTGGTGCATTGTAATCATGATGGGTTTCAGGGTGGTAGAAGTATACATGCACACATCGGTCAATTAGCCCTCCCCCAATTCCCACCCACACTCCCTCCACATTCCCTCCTTCTCGTGCTCAGCATAATAGTTGACTTTTATAAGTTTGTGTATGTACATCTTGTTCATTAGGGTGTTTCCCTCTTCCCCCTCCCATCTCCCTCAGTTAGGTCACCTTCTTTACTCATCTAAGGTTTTCTCCATCTTTTTCAGAACTCCCTCCTATGCCCTCATCTCCCTAGTTTGTGCATATTAGGGAGAGCATCTGACTTTTCACTTTTTGTGACTGACTAATCTCACTTAGTATAATGTTCTCTAATTCCATCCATTTCCCTGCAAATGACATAATTGTGCTCTTCTTGATGGGTGCATAAAATTCCATTGTGTACATATCCCATAGTTTTGTAATCCATTTATCTGTTGATGGACATCTTGGCTGGTTTCATAGTTTGGCAATTGTTAATTGTACAGCTATGAACATAGATATGCATGCATTAGTTTGTAGTTTGGTTTCCATTCTTTTGGGTAGATACCTAGAAGTAGTATAGCTGGGTCAAATGGTAGGTTCATTCCCAGTCTTCTGAGGATCTTCCACACTGTTTTCCAAAGTGGTTGCACTAATTTTCAATCCCACCAACAGTATCTTAGGGTTTCTACTTCTCCACATCCTCACCAGCTTTTGTTATTGTTTGTGTTTTTAATGATTGCCAGTCTAATTGGGGTTAGGTGAAATCTCAGGGTAGTTTTTATTTATTATTAATTTTTTTGCAGTACCAGGGATTGAACCCAGGGGCGTTCTACCTCCGTGCTACACCCCCGGCCGTATTTTTTATACTTTATTTTGAAACCGGGTCTCACGAAGTTGCAGAGGGCCTCACTAAGTAGCTGAGTCTGGCTGTGAACCCGGATCCTCCGGTCTCAGCCTCCCAATTACTGGGATTACAAGCATGCACCACTGCGCCCGGCGTAAGGGTAGTTTTGATTTGCATCTCTCTGCTAATGATGTTGAACATTTTTTATACATTTATTGGCCATTTGTATTTCTTTTTCTGTGAAGTGTCTATTTAGTTCACTTGCCCATTTTTTATTGGGTTGTTTGTTTTTTAGCTGTGAGTTTCTTGAGTTCTCTGAATATTCTAAATATTAGTTCTCTGTCAGAGGAGTATCTGGCAAAAATCTTCTCCCATTCTGTCAGCTCTCTGTTGAGGTTCTTGATAGTTTCCTTTGCTGTTCAGAAGCTCTTCAGTTTAATGCAATCCTCTTGCTGGATTGTTCCTTTTACCAGTAAGAAATGACCTTGTCTCTTCTGATAAATTTAGGTTTGGAGTCTAATTTGTCTGATATCATAATTGCTACTCCTGCTTGTTTTCAAGTTCTGTTAGCATGAATTACCTTGCTCCATCCCTTCACCTTTAGTTTGTGCATATCTTTACTTGTAAGGTGTGCTTCTTACAGGCAGCATATAGTTGGATTGTGCTTTTTAATCCATTTTGCCACCTTATGTCTTTTGATTGGGGAGTTGAGGCCATTTATATTCAATGTAATTATTGAGAGATGATTGTTAATTCCTAACATTTTGAGTTTTAATTTCGGTTTGAGGTAGCGTTTGTTCTTCTTTGCCTAGTTGTTGGTTTGATGGAAATCATTGTTTCTCTGGTTCTGGCGTTTCTTTATTATTTCTTCTTTGTAATTAATCTCTTTGACTATTTCCTCTAGTGCTGGTTTGGAAGACAGTTTTTCAGCTTCTGTTTGTTGTGGAAGTGAGATAGTCCTCAGAACCAGATGCCCTGTAACCGACCCAGATTTCAGAAACTGATAACTGCTGTAACTGCCTAAGTTAGCTTCTGTATCTATTTGCTACAGCTGATGTAATTCTGTGGTTGCTACAGCTGATGTAATTCTGTAGTTGCTACAGCTGATGTAATTCTGTGGTTGTTATATAAACCATACCCTTTCACCAGTTGGAGCTGCTCTTTTGAGGAGACAGCCCACGGCAGTGAATAAATGACTCTGATTTGGACAAGAGCT
The DNA here is from genome assembly GCA_004027185.1 of Glis glis. NCBI lineage: Eukaryota > Metazoa > Chordata > Mammalia > Rodentia > Gliridae > Glis > Glis glis. The sequence continues at coordinate 4,069 of PVJS01054469.1, read as the reverse complement.
TTGAGTTGTCTCTCTTGGTGGCTTCCCTACAACATTTTGGGAGCTTGTCCAGGATCCTGAGGAGACCCTCAGCTCTGCCTTGGAAGGCTGGGGATGGTGAACCCAACGAAGTGATTCTCCAGGTGGGTGGCCATCGAGAGCAGTTCCTTGACCCTGGAGTGGCAAGCCAGATGGGCCCTCCCTGTTCTCCATCTCACCAATGCTCTGATTAAAAGTCCCTAGAGTCGCCTGGATCCAGAACCTCCAGAGGTACCTGAAATCCTGGTACCCTAGGGAGCTGGAAAGGCCTTGGAGGAAGTCAGACTTGACACATACTCCCCAGGCTAGGGTTTAGGGGAGACATTCCCAGACCCTCTGGAATCTGCTTATTAAAAGCCTGTGAACTGTCTTTTGTCTAGTACTTTCTTTTGTTTAGTCTTAGTCTAACCCCTGTATGTGTATGTGTATGTGTATGTGTATGTGTATGTGTATTCATGTGTGCCCATTAGATATAACTTCTCCTGCACAATGAGACAATCTACCTTTAGTTCCACTCCTCTCCAGTGTGTCCTTAACAATTTTAAGTCTTTCCAACAGAAGGTGGCTGATTATGGCAAAACCGTGAACCCACATGTTTTGTAGAGGCTGTGTGAGCTTGACTGGCCTGGCTTTAATGTCAGATGGTGGGTCGAGGGGACCTTCAACATCCAGATTATTCTTAGGATAAATGAAGTAATCTTTGAAAAAACTGGCCACATGGACCAAATAATATACATTCTTGTCTGGAAGGAATTAGTGCAGGAAAGACATTGATGACTAAAGCAATGTATGCTGTCCCTCTTGAAATCCTCTCCCCCTAACCTTTCTTCTCCTTCCACTAAGGTCCTAGTGGCTCAAAAGGCCCTCACTAAACTGACAAAGATTTTTCAAGAAATCGAAGAAGATGATCTCCCTTTATTGCCACTTTCTCCTCCACCTTACCATTACCCTTTATCTCCTACAGCTCCTGAAAACTCTGATGCAGAGGCTAGTCTCAGCCCATAGGGCCTAACCTATGGGAGACAGGAGGTCCCTGATACTTCAGTCCCTCTTCTCCCTCTCCAGCAGGCATCCCCAGCAGCTGGCACCTGGGAAGCACCGTTCATGGTCTATGTCCCTTTTTCCACCTCTGACCTCTATAACTGGAACACCCAACACCCTTCTTTCTCTGAAAAGCCTCAGGGTCTCATCGCTCTCCTGGAGACTGTGTTTTATACCCACCAGCCCACGTGGAATGACTGCCAGCAGCTCCTCCAGACTCTCTTTACTGCTGAAGAGAGACTGAATAAAAAGGGCAGCAGCTAAGCCTTTCGAGGACCCAGACCATATAGAACATATCTTCCCTTCCGCATGCCCCTGATGGGACCCCAACACTACTGCAGGTAAGGAGGCTCTCCTAACCTATCACCAGACTCTCTTGGCAGGCCTCAGGGCAGCAGCCAGAAAGCCTACCAACCTTTCTAAGGTAAGCGAAGTAATCAAGACGCTCCATGACAGCTTCCATTTGGGTAAGACCAAATTAACCGAACTAATAAAGGCTCAATACCATATAGCTGACCTTGATTCCTCAGTCCAAAGTATCACCACTCGATGTCTGGCATGCCAACAAGTAAACGCTGGAAGAGTCCAAAATCATCAGTCGGTGCCGGTATTGGAAAATTGCTCTGATATTAATTTCTAGTAAAATGTAAAAGGCAGTCATTCAGGCAGGGAGAGGTGGTAGCTCTGTACATTCCAAGAGCTTCCCCCCTTCTCTTCTGCCCCTCTGTTCTAAATAATTAACCCATAGTAAGAATGTAAAGACAATTAAAGCCTCGAGCCTTAGAAGCACGTAGAGACTTAAGAGCACCATAGAGGCAGTTAAGGCCTTTAGCCCTAAGATCACAGTACACAGCTACACTGGCTACAACTAGTGCCTCTGTTTACCTCCTATTCTTTGTGACTTGGCCTCAGTATGAGAAAGACAAACTCCATGTGTTACATCAAAGTGCCCATAGTTGATAGACAACTAATACAGCCCAGTACAATAGGGGTAAAAACAAGGTAGATTATTGAACTCTGCACTTAGTAAGTACATTTAGCAGACTAGAAGGCACTGCCTGCCTAAGAAATAAGTTTTGCCTAAGAAATAAGTTACTAGTCCATTGCCTTAGTAACACTGATATGAACATACTAATGTGAAAATTGTATTTAAGGGGCCAGGAACTGAGGGAGGGGCAGAGTTCAACTTTCAGGCTCTCCAGTGTGTCTTCCAGGCACGCTGCTTTTCCTCTTCTCTTTTTCTATTTCCTACTGACTTTGTAATAAAATTTTGTTAAAGCTGCCACCGAGCTGCCTGTTAGTTTTTAATTCCTTTCTTCAGACAATCTCATCTGAATTGAAGGAAAGAACCCACAGCGCTGATCCCAACATAACAAGTCTGGTGTACAGACAAGAGGCAACAACCCTGGAGAGTTAGGGGAAGTAGACTTCACTGAGGTAAAACAGGGACTATATGGATATAAGTACCTACTAGTGTTTGTAGACACCTTTTCCCCTCAAAAACAGAAACACCACAAGAAGTAGTGAAAAGATTGCTGAATGATCTGGTTCCCCGATATGGCCTTCCCTTAGGAATGGGGTCTGACAAGGAGTCTTTGGAACTGGTTTGTGAGAGGAAGTTGGAAAGGTCAAAATGCAGACAGAAGGGCAGATGGTAGACATTGTGCTCAGGAGGTTTTGGAAGGCAATGAGGACTCTATAGGAAAATGAAGTAGTAGCCATGTGTGTTACATTCTGGCAAAGAACTTATTGGCATTTTGTTTATGTCCTGAAATTTTGTGCGAGGATAAATATGAAGATGATGGACTGATTAAATTGGCAGAAGAAATCTCAAAACAGCAAAGTATCCAAACTGCATTATGGATATTGATATTGAGCAAATTCTACACTGAATTTTGGGAGCAGAAAACAAAGCAGAGAGACTTCATATATTTTCAGTTTGGCCAGAAGGACATGTATAAACTGGGGCACAGAGAGATAGTGCTATAGAAGAAAGTATGGCTGAATGGATGTCCACTGCTTTGCATGGGAACAAAGAAAGGAATGTGGTCTGGTCAGTTCAAGCCAAGTGGGGAACCAGGGAAACAAGGGACAAGCAGTGGTGCCTATGACTGAAGAGGCCCAGTGGCCAGGATTGAAACAGGCCTAGGGACCATGATTGAAAAAGGCTTGACTACCTTTCCAGTTAGAGGTTGATTTTGTCAGTCATGTAATGCTGGCTTTGTTGGGGAAAAAAAGGGTCATAGAGTCTCCCCTACCCAACCCCTATTTCAAAGGAAGGCTTAGGAAGCGAGGCAACATGTGGCAGGGTTGGAATCCTGCAAGCAGGCCCAAATGCAGCAATATGTGAAGCTGTGAAAGAGAAGCCAAGGTTGCAAGAACAAACCTCAAATTTAGAACTGCCAGAAATGTGGAATGACTGCGAGGAACAGCTTCAAGCTATGAGCCATGGAGCCAGGCTGGAAGAGCCAGTATGCCATTCCAATCAACCAGGCCACAGAGGTGAGGCTGCCAAGGCCCCTTGGAGATCCCATCTCACCACCATGTGCCCCAGATGCCAGAAATGGAGTTACAGGATTAAATGCTTGCCCTGATGAATTTTGATACTATTTTGGTCCCATTCCTTATTTTTATGGCCCTATTACTCCCTTTTGGAACACAAATGTTTACTCTGTGCCATTTTACATTGGATGTATATAACTTGATTTTTATTTATACAGGGGCTCACAGTCTAGAGTTTACCTTTAATCTCAGAGGAGACATTGGACTTTGAACGTTTGAGTGATGCTGGAACTGTTAAGACTATGGGAATGTCGGGAGCTATTTCCTTGGTTTAGAGTTGTAAATATAGCCCTGAGAGGTACAAGCTCAACCAAAGGTGCAGGTTGAGACCTGCTGATAAGTGTGCTGTGTTTTTCACAACAGCTAAATGTTCTCAGAGGAGAGACTTGACCCGGGAAGGGGGGAGGAGGTTGTCTGGGAACATTCTGTTTGCCCAGACAAATGTTAA
>PVJS01054468.1:0-12951 GCA_004027185.1 Glis glis | reverse complement strand
CCCTATTTTTTATACTTTATTTTGAAACCGGGTCTCACGAAGTTGCGGAGGGCCTCACTAAGTAGAGAGAGAGCTGAGGCTGGCCTCGAACCTGGATCCTCTGGTCTCCGCCTCCCAAAGTACTGGGATTACAAGCATGCGCCACCACGCCCGGCTGAGAGCTCACTTTTAAAAAAATATGTGTTTGTAGCCTGGCGTGCTGGTGCATACCTGTAATCCCAGTACTTAGGAGGCTGAGCTAGGAGAATCATAGGTTCAAGGACAGTCTCAGCAATGTAGTTGAGACTCTTATCAACCGAGTGAGACCCTGTTTCAAAATTTAAAAAATTAAAATAGGGCTGGGGGTGTAGCTCAGAGGTAGAATGCCTCTGGGTTCAATCCCCAGTACCAAAAAAAAAATGTGTGTTTGTGTTTTTTTTTGCAGTACTGGGGATTGAACCCAGGGGCTTCTACCTCTGAGCTACACCCCCAACCCTAGTTTTTTATTCTTTATTTTGAAACAGGGTCTCACTAAGTCACGGAGGGCCTCACTAAGTAGCTGAGGCTGGCCGCAAACCTGCGATCCTATCTCAGCCTCCCAAGTACTGGGATTACAAGCGTGCGCCACCACACCTGCTGTGTGTTTGTGTTTTTAAGGTAAAAATAACATAATCGTGCTACATAAAATTTGGAAGACAGAAAAGAAGTTATTCATATTTCCACCAGTCTTTTGCAACCATTGTTATTCGGATGTGTTTTCCTGTCAGTCCTTTTCTGTGTGATTACTTTTGACAGGACTGTCATTTGGCATTTATATAACAAAGCCTTCTTGTATTGCCATGCTCTCTTCATAGCTGATTTTTCATGGCCATTCAGGCCTTAAAGGGAGTGTGCACCAGAACATACGTGTGCTCTATGCCATTGGCTATTTGTGTCTCCTCTTGTAAATCCTGGTGCAGTGAACATCTCTACAGGTACAGCTTTTTACATGTTTCTGTCATATTTCCTTAGGATGGATTCTCAGGTTATGGGTCAGAGAGCTCCAAGGTTACTTGTGGCTCTTCATGTGCCTGGCACCCAGCCAGCCCCTCTGGGGAGGATAGCTTTTCTTGTTCTGTGACACTCAGCCTCATCTCCAAAGCAAATAGGACTTCAATGAGGTTCCAAAGTGTTAGGTTGACACTCTGCCTTCCAGAGAAAAGGACCTGAGTTTTCTAGTCCATGGGGTATTTTAATTTTTTTTTTTTTTTTGGTACTGGGGATTGAACCCAGGGGCATTGTACCTCCAAGCTACACCTCCAACCCTATTTTTTATTCTTTATTTCGAAACAGGGTCTCACTACATTGTGGAGGGCCTCACTAAGTAGCTGAGCTTAGTTGAGCTGGCTTTGAACCTGCGATCCTCCTGTCTCAACCTCCCAAGTACTGGGATTACAAGCGTGCGCCACCACGCCTGGCCCATGGGGTATTTATTTAATGTGTTTATTTGGAGCCTGAAATCAACCTCACATTGGGAGCTGGGGAAAGTGTAGCATGGGAAACAGGGAAAAGTAACCAAGAAGCCAGGCACTATGTCCTATGCCTATAATCCCAGTACTTGGGAGGCTGAGACAGAAGGCTCGCACATTCAAGGGCAGCCAGAGACTCAGCAAGACCCTGTTTCGAAATAAAAAATAATAATAGGGCTGGGGGTTATAGCTCAGAGGTAGATCTCACCTAGGCTCAATCCCCAGTACCAAAAAACAAACAAACAAACAAACAAAACTGGAAGAAGAAAAGTAACCTAAACTCAGGCCCAGCCAGGACCTATGAAATGCATGGAAGGCTATTTGCAAACCATTGTAAACCGCTGTGTTTCATGGCCTGTAAGCAGAGCTCCAGCCCCACCCTGCTGTCCTTTCCCAGTGTTGCCGTACCCCATCCTGTGGAAATGTTCCTCTGCCCTGGGTGGTGGGTGGCTTGCTGCCCCAGGCCTTTGCTTGCCTTCTTCCCTTCCTCTGAAAACTCCTTCCTCAGAGCCCTCTGGGGTGTCTCTCCTCCCTCCTGACATCACTCTGTACCTCTCTGTGGTCCCCAGCACACTTGGGGTATGTCCACATGTCTCAGCTCTCCGACTGCAGACTCTAGAAGGGCAGGAGCTGTGTCCTGATCATCTTGGCAGATTCCTCACACTGTAACTATTCACTGAGTAAAAAGAGCTGAGTTTAGGACTTTTTTCCTTGTTAAAAGTGCAGTAAAGGGCATTAGCCAGTCTGAGTGGCTGAGGGGGTTTTAGGTTACTTCTGCTTCGTAGGTGAAACCTAGTCTTCACCGTCCTTTTAAGTAACTACTTGACCCACTTAAGGGCCAGTTGATGCTCAGTGAGTGGGAAAGAAAGTTTAACGCTGCTGACTGCCTATTTGTGACTCAGAGTGACAGTTGCTGGTCAGTGTGGTCCTTACTTGAAAGACTCTCTCTGCTTGTGTCATACCAAGAATGTTTCTCAAGAATCTGCTTTTTTTTTTGCGGTACTAGGGATTAAACCCAGAGGCAGTCTACCTCCAAGCTACGCCCGCAGTCCTATTTTTTATTCTTATTTTTGAAACAGGGTCTCACTAAGTTGCAGAGGGCCTCACTAAGTAGCTGAGGCTGGCCGCGAACCTGCGATCCTCCTGTCTCAGCCTCCCAAGTACTGGGATTACAAGCGTGCGCCACCACACCCAGCTTTGCTTTTTTTTTTTTTTTAATAGTACTGGGGATTGAACCCAGGGGCGTTCTACCTCTGAGCTATACCCCTAGTCCTATTTTATTCTTTTATTTGGAAACAGGGTATCACTAAGTTGCAGAGGGCCTCACGAGGTTGCTGAGGCTGGCTGTGAACCTGTGATCCTCCTGTCTCAGCCTCCCAAGTACTAGGATGACAGGCATGTGCCACCATGCCTGGTTGCCCCTGACATCTTAATTTAGCTATTAACCCGCTCTGAACTTGGACTTTTCCATCTGCAAAATAGGAATACTAGCTGGGTGTGGTGGTGTACTCCTGTAATCCCAGGATTTGGGAGGCTGAGACAGGAGGATCACAAGTTCAAGGCCAGCCTCAGCAACTTGGACAGACCCTCAGCAACTTGGAGAGAGCCTATTTCAAAAAAATAAGCTGGGTATGGTGGCACACGCTTGTAATCCCAGTACTTGGGAGGCTGAGACAGGAGGATCACAGGTTCTCAGCCAGCCTCAGCAACTTAGCAAGACCCTCCACAATTTAGTGAGACCCTGTTTCAAAATAAACAATAAGCCGGGCGTGGTGGTGCACGCTTGTAATCCCAGTACTTTGGGAGGCAGAGACCGGAGGATCCGGGTTCACGGCCAGCCTCAGCTCTCTCTCTCTCTACCTAGTGAGGCCCTCCGCAACTTCGTGAGACCCGGTTTCAAAATAAAGTATAAAAAAATAGGGCCAGGGGTGTAGCGCGGAGGTAGAACGCCCCTGGGTTCAATCCCCGGTACCACAAAAAAAAATTTAAAATAAACAATAAAATAGGGCTGGGGGTGTACCTCAGAGGTAGACTACCCCTGGGTTCAATCCCCAGTACCACACACACAAAAAAAAAAATTAAAATTAAGCTGGGTGTGGGGACACACCTATAATCCCAGTACTTGGGAGGCAGAGACAGGAGGATCACAGGTTCAAGGCCAGCCTTAGCAATTTAGTATGGCCCTCAGCAACTTAGTGAGACCCTGTCTCAAAATAAAAAATAAAATAGAGCCAGGCTTGGTGGCACACGCCTGTAATCCCAGTACTTGGGAGGCTGAGACAGGAGGATCACAGGTTTGAGGACAGCCTGAGCAAATAATGAGACTCTGAGCAACCTAGTGAGACCCTGTTTCAAAAAAAAAAAAAAAAAAAGGACTGGGGTTGTAGCTTGGAGATAGAATGCCCCTGGGTTCAGTCCCCAGTACCAAAAAAATAAAAAAATAAATAAAATAAAATAGGGCTGGAGGTATATCTCAGAGGTAAAATGCTCCTAGGTTCAATCCCCCCCATAAAAAAACGAATATTGCTCCCTCATCGGGTTGTCATGAGAGTTAAACAAGGAGACTTACGGCAGCCTTTCTCAGCCAGGGTTCCTCAGCTGAACCACAGAACACAGAAGCTGACTAGAGGGACTTCTCAAGTTTTCTCCAGGGTAGAATAACAAGTATGTTCTACATGCACAGGAGGGAAATTAAGTCACTATAGATAGTGGGTTCCTTAGAGCAGTGGGCATAAGGTTCCCAGAGAATCAGGTTGAGGAAGGCTGGCAGAACCTTCTTTTCTTTTTTTTTTTTTTGTGGGTTCAATCAACCCACGGGCATTCTACCTCTGAGCAACACCCCCAGCCCTATTTTATTTTTTATTTTTGAAACAGGGTCTCGCTAAGTTGCGGAGGGCCTCACTAAATTGCTGAGGCTGGCTGCGAACCTGCAATCCTCCTGTCTCAGCCTCCCAAGTACCGGGATTACAAGCATGCGCCACCACGCCCGGCTTCAGAACCTTTTTTTCTGACAGCTTTACAGTGGCCAGTTCTGGGGTGACTAGAATTTCACAGTAGCATCATTATGCGGTGAGCCTGGCACATAGTAGACACTCAGTAAATGTCAGTTACCTCTTGCCAGTCCCTCTGTATCCTTCCCTTTCTCACCAGGCCTCAGCTTTTCTTGAAGCCACCCACAGATTTCCAGGGGAGCCCAGGTTTCCTCAGACGGAAAGTACTCAGGTGTCACAAGTGTGTTAGGCTCCTCTTCCCAGGCAGAGTGCTCCGAGTGTGGGGCCACCACCGTGCTGCAGTTCCCCTAGATGTGCTTCCCAGAGAAAGTGAGGTCTTGCCATATGTGGCGTTTGTTCTCAACCCTTTACTGGACTGCTGCTCTGCCCTGGACCTGCACCAAGCCCCAGGGATTCAGTACCTGGCTGCAAAGTGTTACCAGCACTAGTGGAGACAGGATCTGTTTATGATGTACCTGGTGAGGGGGCCAACAGCCAAGCCTTTAAGATTTTAGAAAAAGGAGGGGGAGCAGCGTGGACAACCTCCTCCATCTCCACCCCACCCCCAGAATCCCCTACTTGACCAGCACTGGAGAAGGAGATGGCATCTCACCATGGTCCTGAAGGTTGTCCATTAAACATGTGTACCTAGCCGGGCGTGGTGGCGCACGCCTGTAATCCCAGTACTTGGGAGGCTGAGACCGGAGGATCCTGGTTCACGGCCAGCCTCAGCTACTTAGTGAGGCCCTCCGCAACTTGGTGAGACCCTGTTTCCAAATAAAGAATAAAAAATAGGGCTGGGGGTGTAGCTCGGAGGTAGAATGCCCGTGGGTTCAATCCCCAGTACTGCAAAAAACAAACAAATAAACAAAAAAAATACATGTGTACCTTGGCCAGGTGTATGTGTGCCAGCACCTGAAACTGCTACCAGAACTGCCTTTCTGTCCCTCTGTCCTGTGGTGACTCATACTTGAGTAACTAGTTGCTTGGCTGGTGGGTCTGATTTCAGTGACTTTACTCTGCTCTAGCTAGATATCTGCTGAGTCAGAAAGAGGAATAGATCCTGGGCCCCAAATCTTCCTTATGGGAAGTTTGGTAATTCTGTGAAGAAATTGCTAGTTGTTCAACCATGAAATAACATGGGGACCAATTTCTTCCAGCTTCAGGTGGCCTCCCAAACCTCACCTTGTCACTTTATCCAAGTTACAAGTACAGTCAGAGTAGGGGGTGGTTTCTAGCAGAAGGGGCATGGTCATGGTGCCTGAGGGAGGTGGGGGCTGCATAGGATGAGGCCTATGCAGAGACACCGTGAGTTCAGGCTGCGTGCCCAGCTCTGTTCTAGGCCCTGGGGGTAGCCAGACAGTTTTGCCCTCTAGGAGCTGGTGGCCTGGGTGGGAAGATAAGAATTAGTATTTGTGGAAAAAGCCAGAGAACATGTTCAATACTGACCCTCAGCTGTATAAATGTTCAGAATAGGGAGCGAGCCCCCACTTTGAGTCCCAGGAAAACTTACTTCAGCATGGCGAGTGCCACTTTCCATACCTATAACTTGAAGGGTTGTTCTTGGAGGCTCCGTGCATCATTGACTTTGTGCTTAAGAATTTGGTCTATGGAGGCTCCCACCAGGGGAGGCAGGGCTGGGTCTCAGGGGCCCCTGGTCCAGTACTGAAGGGCTGAGAGTGGGGTGCAGACTTACGGGCTGATGTCAGTCTGGTCCCCTCCATGGCTATTCCTCCCAGAGCCTTGGCATGATTGATGAGCAGGACCTGAACCCTGCACCGTGACTGACTGGGAAGAAGAGGGCGTAGGGGAGCTCCACTGAGGGAGGGATGGGGTGAAGAGACTGCTCCAGGCTACCAGGGGGGCTGCTTGGGGAAGAGGAGAGCACGAGCTCTGGACAGGAATCAGATGGGAAAGACAGGACTGAAAACTCAGGACAAGGCTGTGTTCTGAGGACATTGCACTTTTTTTGTGTGTGTGGTACTGAGGATTGAACCCAGGGGCATTCTACCTCTGAACTACACCCCTATTTTTTATTCTTTATTTTGAAACAGGATCTCACTAAGTTGCGAAGGCCTCACTAAGTAGCTGAGGCTGGCCGCGAACCCAGATCCTCCTATCTCAGCCTCCCAAGTACTGGGATTACAAGCATGTGCCACCATACCCAGCTAGACATGGCACTTTTTTTTTTTTTTGTAGTCCTGGGGATTGAACACGGGGGTATTCTACCTCCGAGCTACACCCCCAGTCCTATTTTGTATTCTTTTTTTTTTTTTGCGGTATGGGGGATTGAATCCGGGGGCTTTCTACCTCCGAGCTACACCCCTGGCCCTATTTTTTATACTTTATTTTGAAACTGGGTCTCACGAAGTTGCAGAGGGCCTCACTAAGCAGTTGAGGCTGGCCGCGAGCCTGGATCCTCCGGTCTGCCTCCCAAGTACTGGAATTACAAGCGTGCGCCACCACACCCAGCTTCTATTTTGTATTCTTTATTTTGAAACGGTCTCACCAAGTTGCAGAGGGCCTCACTCAGTAGCTGAGGCTGGCTGCAAATCTGCGATCCTCCCGTCTCCGCCTCCCAAGTACTGGGATCACAAAAGTGCGCCACCACGCCCAGCGACATTGCACTTTTTGAAAAGAAAAAAATAAAAAGCCGGGTGTGGAGGCGCACACTTGTAATCCCAGTACTTGGGAGGCTGAGACAGGAGGATCGCAGGTTCGCAGCCAGCCTCAGCTACTTAGTGAGGCCTTCCACAACTTAGTGAGACCCTGTTTCAAAATAAAGAATAAAAAATAGGCCAGGCGTGGTGGCGCACACTTGTAATCCCAGTACTTGGGAGGCTGAGACAGGAGGATCGCAGGTTCACGGCCAGCCTCAGCTACATAGTGAGGCCTTCCGCAACTTAGTGAGACCCTGTTTCAAAATAAAGAACAAAAAATAGGGCTGGGGGTGTAGCTCGGAGGTAGAATGCCCCTGGGTTCAGTCCCCGGTACCACACACACACACAAAAGAAGCCGGAAATGGTGGCACATGCCTGTAATCCCAGTACTTGGGAGGCTGAGACTGGAGGATCGCAGGTTCGAGGCCAGCCTTAGCAAGTAGTGAGAGTCTCATCAACCTAGCAAGACCCTGCTTCCAAATAAATAAAATTGGGCTGGGAGTATAGCTCAAAGGTAGAATATCTCTGGGTTCAATCCCCAGTACCACAAAAAAAGAAAAGAAAAAAAATTCCTGGCTTTTCTTTTTTTTTAATTTTATTTTATTATTTTTTTTTCCAGAACTGGGGGATTGAACCCAGAGGCATCCTACACCCCCAGCCCTACACCCCCAGCCCTAGTTTTTATTCTTTATTTTAAAACAGGGTCGCACTATGTTGCAGAGGGCCTCACTAAGTAGCTGAGGCTGGCTGCGAACCTGTGATCCTCCTGTCTCAGCCTCCCAAGTACTGGGATTACAAGTGTGCGCCACCACACCCAGCTATTTTTTATTTTTTTAATTAATTAATTAATTTATTTATTTTTTGCAGTACCAGGGATTAAACCCAGGGGCGTTCTACCTCCGCGCTACACCCCCGGCCCTATTTTTTTTTTATACTTTATTTTGAAACCAGGTCTCACGAAGTTGCCGAGGGCCTCACTAGGGAGAGAGAAAGAGAGAGAGAGAGAGAGAGAGAGAGAGCTGAGGCTGGCCGCGAACCCGGATCCTCCGGTCTCCGCCTCCCAAAGTACTGGGATTACAAGCGTGGGCCACCACGCCCAGCTCTATTTTTTATTTTTTTAACATGCGTTTATTGGTGCATTGTAGTCTCACATCACAATGAGTATCAGTTTGGTGTTAACATACATGCACACAGCTCTTGGTGTCCCTCCCCCGCCCTCCTGGCTTTTCATCTGAGCCTTTCGTATCTCTGCTCCTAGCAAGTGTGCCTGATTTAATAAAATCAGCACTGGCAGCCAGCAGCATGTTTTTGTTCCAGGACCTTAAACTGTCCTTTGAAAAATAAGAGGAGCAAATGCTTTCTGTAGAATAATAAATAAAGTAGTACAGAAAGGCCATAAAGTGACAAGTCTCCACCTCACCTCCCCACCTGCTCCCTGGAGGTAAATACTGTGGCCATTCTGCATCTGTCTGGGCACCCGGAGAGCCATGTGGCGCCTGCTCTCAGGCCTCAAGAGTGGAGGCCTTGCCCTGAGCCTCTTCTGAGAAGTCAGTCGGGCTGAACCGTTTCCAGAAAGGGTGAGGGGATTGCAGCTGTGGTGAGGCAGGGCAGCCCAGCAGCCTTTGGGAGAGACTCCTGGGGCACTGGGCAGGCGGTCAGTAGCCTCACTGCAGCCAGGTGTCATGGCATTGCCTGCTGGGTCCAGGCCAGGGCTCTCCTCTCCCCAGTGTCTTAATGCCTCTTTTTCTCCTTCACAGGATCCCTCTGTGACCCAGCTGACCAATGCCCCGCAGGGTGGCCTGGCTGAATTCAACCCCTTCTCAGAGGTTGGTGAGCATGCCTGCTGAGTCCTATAGGTAGTGCCAGCGTCTCTGGGGAAGGAGTTGTGGCAGAGAAAGAAGCACTCTGAAAGTCTGTAGTCCTCAAGGGGACAGTCCTAATGTGAACTCGGGGTGGGGGTAGGGATAGGAGGATACCATCAAAGGCTCTCTGAAATTCTCCCCTTGGGACCTGGGACCTGGGCCCCTCCCTGAGGAGGGAAGAGCAGCGGAGAGCCCTGGGTCCAGTGAGCCCCCGGTACTGGGTCAGGGGCCATAGTGCTGAGCCTGAGGCTTATTGGCTGAGAAGCTGCAGAGGAAGGCCCAGAGCATGCTCACCCTGTGGGCTTGCCACTAGTACAGCCCACTCATTTCCCTCCTTTGATCTAACCCACACAGACAAATGCAGCGACAACAGTTCCTGTCACACAGCTCCCTGGGCCCTCGCAGCCTGCCGTACTCCAGCCCTCAGTGGAACCAACACAGCCAAGCCCTCAGGTACTGTTGACAAGGGACTTTTTGGCCTCCCCCATCCATGAGGGAACCACCCAGACCCATAGCTGAGCCCTGAGGCTGGGGGCAGACAGAGGACCTTAGTCCCTTTCTCCCCTCCAAGAGCTCCCTTGCTAATTGCTTTGGAGCTGGTCGCTTGCAAGTGGAGGGGCTGCTTTACCAACGATGTCCTCACCACCCCACTGCTACCACCAAAAAAATAAGCTCTACTCACTAGGCTGGGGTCCTTGGTGTCTTCAGAGAGATTTGCCCTGTTGTGGGGCTCCAGGTCCTCCTGGGGATTTTGACTTGTTTTCTTTTCCTTGGGACCCAAAATCAATCAATCAATCAATCTCTTTCTCTCGCTCTCCCTCTCTCTTTCTCTCTTTTCCCTGGTACTGGGGATCAAACTCAGGGCCTTGTGCATGCTAGGCAAGCGCTCTACTACTGAACTACACCTCTAGCCCATCCTTCTTTTGTGTGTGTGTATGATACTGGGGATTGAACCCAGGGTCATTCTACCTCCAAGATACACCCCCAGCCCTCTTTATTGTTTTGAAACAGGGTCTCCAAGCTGGGCGTGGTGGTGCACGCTTGTAATCCCAGTACTTGGGAGGCTGAGACAGGAGGATCCAGGTTTGCGGCCAGCCTCAGCTACTTAGGCCCTCCGCAACTTAGCAAGACCCTGTTTCAAAATAAAGAATAAAAAATAGTGCTGGGGTTGTAGCTTGGAAGTAAAATGCCCCTGGGTTCAATCTCCAGTACCGCAAAAAAAAAAAGAAATGGGGTCTCCTTAGTTTGCTGAGAGTCTCACTACTTGCTGAGGCTGTCCTCGAACCTGCGTTCCTCCTGTCTCATTCTCCCAAATACTAGGAGTATAGGTGTGTGCCACCACACCTGGCCCAGCTCTTCTTTTTTTAACCTCATTTATTCCTGCCTTCCTTCATATTTTCCTTTGTCCCTTCACCAAATATAGTGAATCTTATCTGCTTCGTGTCAAAAACTTCACTCTGTCAACTCCCCACCCTTCCCTCAGGCTCCTACCCCAGTCTCCTCACTGCCCGAGAGCATGGCCACAATGGAGTTGTATGTTGCAGCTCCTGCTTAGGCAGGCCGGCAAGTTCCTGCCTGCCCGATTCCTGGCAGCGGGCGCGCTCTCAGAGAGGCAGATGCTACTAGGAGGAGATAGTATTCTCAGAGACAGCTACATGCGAAAGCTTCCGAAGGTAGGCCCAGTGTAGATGAGTAAGAGGGAGGGCCAGGCACTCGGAGGCTGCACAGGCTGGGCCCTAGAACCCCGTGGAGGTGAAGCAACCTTACATGCAGGGGTGACTTTATGTTCAGTGGGGCGGTGGGCTGCAGGGACCCACCTGCTCAAATGAAGGCACAGACTTGGGGAGAGGTCAGTTCTCTTGCTTCTGCCTCCAGTGCCTGAAGTTTACCTCCCAAAGGTAACCTTAGCTATTTGGAGAACTTTTGATGTGGTGTGTGTGTGTGTGTGTGTGTGTGTGTGTGTGTGTGTACACGTATGCCTGGTTTGTCATCCCATGAGATGACCAGTATGCTACCTCCTACCTAAAGAAGACTGTAGGAGAAACCTGGCCCAAAGGGTGGCAGAAGCCAACAGGAGCAGGGTCCTGGGCTGGAGCAGCAGGGCCCTGGGCCCGGTTCTGCTCAGCCTCCCCTGAGAGTCAGTGAGCTGCCTTGCTCAGAGGCTCGGCTCTGCCTGCAGAGGAGATAAAGCTTAGATTTTGTACAGATGAAAGCCAGGCAGGACCATGCCTCAGGGACTGTCCCCGGGGAGGCCATAGTGCAGGTGATCAGCTTCACCAGTTTAGGTGGGCTTCGGGAGACAGCTCCTGGGGGTGGAGTAGGTGAGGCCGGTGCGTAAGTTCAGATCCCTGGGCTTCGGTGTGCACAGCCACCCTCAGTTCTCTCCCCTCTGCTCTCACTTCGGACAGTTTTGCACTGTTTTCACTCCACTCGCCACCTCCAGGCTCGTCACGTGAGGTGTGGGGCTCTGGCTTCAAGTTAGTCTCTTGTGAGGTCTTTTCCCCTTTGCTGTTGCCCCCCAAAGGCCACTGTAACTGAACTCAGCCCAGAGTCTGGTATGAGGAATGGGGAAGAAGCCATAGGAGCTACTTTTCCTGTCTTAAGTTTAGGGATGAGGGACTAGAGAGCCCTGGTAATGGTTAAGGGGCACAGGTGGTGTAGGGGCAGAGGAACATAGGTTACCTTGGCCTCTCTGTGGTGGTCCTTGATATCCAAGACATTGTGCAGTTGGGACCTCCTCTGGACTCCCTGTTGTCTCTTCCTCCCTGTGCAAGGCGCCTCTGCCCTCCTGCCAGGCTGACACTGTTCCCCTGTCTCTTGTGTCTGGCTGCACCTGTTCTCTCCAGGCAGTGGCAGCCGCAGCCCAGGCAGGTCTGCTCCGGCAGCAGGAAGAACTGGACAGGAAAGCTGCTGAACTGGAACGCAAGGAGCGGGAGCTCCAGAACACTGTGGCCAGCTTGCACGGTAAGGAGGGCAGCGGCTGTTGGCACAGGAGTGTCCTGAGCCCTGTGCAGAGCATCCTCCTGAGCCACCGCCTTCCTGGGGTAGCCACAGAGCATTGCAGAGCCCTTGCAACTAGTCCTGGGGGAGAGAAGTAAGTTGGAAGTGAGACTTGCAGTGTAGACCTAATGGATATAGATTATTTCTGCATTCCCAAGTCTGAAAATTTTTTTTCTTTTTCTTTTTTGTGTATGTGGTACTGGGGATTGAACCCTGGTGCAGTCTACTTCCAAGCTACACCCCAGCCCCTTTTTAAAATTTTTTTGTTTTGTTTTGAAACAGGGTCTTGATATGTTGCTGAGAGTTTTGCTATGTTGACAAGGCTGTCCTTGAACTTGCGATGCCTCTGTCTCAGCCTCTCAAGTACTCTGGGTTTACAGACATGTGCCACCACGCCCAGCTTCTTTTTATTTTTTGTAGTGCTAGGGATTAAACCCAGGGCTTTACACCTGCTAGGCGAATGCTCTACCACTAAGCTGTATCTTCAGCCTTTTTTGTGTGTGTAGGGGGGTACTTGGGGATTGAACCCAGGGGCATTCTACCTCCAAGCCATACCCCAACCCTTTTTATTTTTTATTTTGAAACAGGGTCTCACTAAGTTGCTGAGGTTGGCCTCCAACCTGTGATCCTCCTGTCTCAGCCTCACAAGTACTGGGATTACAAGCATGCGCTACCACACCTGGCTCTTTATTTTTTATTTTGAGACAGGGTTTCACTAAATTGCCCAGGCCGCCCTCAAGCTTATGATCTTCCTGCCTTTCAAATAGCTGGGATTAGCCGGGTGTTGGTGGCGCACGCTTGTAATCCCAGTACTTGGGAGGCAGACCGGAGGATCCGGGTTTGCGGCCAGCCTCAGCTACTTAGTGAGGCCCTCCACAACTTCGTGAGACCCGGTTTCAAAATAAAGTATAAAAAATAGGGCCGGGGGTGTAGCGCGGAGGTAGAACGCCCC
>PVJS01054467.1:0-12951 GCA_004027185.1 Glis glis | reverse complement strand
GACTGCTGGAAGATGAAAGAATTGTTGCAGTCTGCAATAAATATACAATGTCTTTATCAATAAACCACTCAGAGTGGATCTGGAGCAGGGGACCCGTGTTTGCACTCTTGAACCTTGCATAGCTCCCATTTGCTTCAAAAGAAATTAAGAATATCTCACTAGCCTCGAGGTGGGGTTCAGAAGGCAGCTGAGTGCTTGCTGCTGAGCACAACCCAGGTCACTCTAACTGGGATGAAGGGACCTCAGAGTCCCTCATTTGTCTACAAGGTGGATTGTGCATACACACAGGGAAGGAATAAAGAGTCATTACTAGATGGGAGGAAAATATTAGAAATCCTGCGCATATTTGTTTTTATCGTACCCTTCCAAAAAATGTAATTTTGGTGTGCCTCTAACAAACAGAATTACATATTAATACAGTGCCACCACTATACAGGTTGTATGTTAATAAATACACATATATGGGAGTCATGTGTTCAAAATGTTTTCTTACTGGTTGATGTTCTCGAGGCTGTGGTAAGAAATTTCCACAAATGGAAGGAATGGCTGAAAGCAACAGGTATATCCTCTCCCACTCTTCTAGGGGCCAGAAGTCTGGAAGCAAGGTGCCGGGAGGACCGTGCTGCCTCTGAAGCCTCCAGGGCAGAGACTGTCTTGTCTCTTCCAGATTCTGGTTGCTGTGGCACTCCTGGGAGTACCTTAGCCTGTGGATGCTTCACTCCAATCTCTGCTTCCGTCTGCACATGGTGCTCTCCTCCCTGGGCACCTCTGTCTCTGTGTTCTCTACCCCTTCGATGAAGACAGCAGTCATGCTGGATTTAGGGTCCACCCTAATCCAATATGGCCTCATCTTAACTGATTACATCTGCAAAGATCCTGTATCCAAAAAAGGAGTCAGGTGCTGAGAGACTGGGTATTCAAGAAATTGGGAGTGTTTGTGTGTACGTGCCTGTGTGTGTATGTGTGTGGGGGGGGTAAACCATTCATGCCAGTACAGTGTCTGATAAAAAATGACAAGAGATCATTGCTACAGCGACTGTCAGTCTCACACAGCACACACTTTGGATTCAACTTTGAGTTACAATGGAATCGCTAAGGGAGGGATCCATAATTTTAGAGAGAGAACAATCCAGGCCAGGTGTAGTGGCTCACACCTGGGACCTCAGTACTTGGGAGGCTGAGACAGAAGGATCACAGTTTCGAGGCCAGCCTCAGCAGTTTAGTGAGGCCCTCAGCTACTTAGTGAGACCCTGTTTCCAAACAAAGAATAAAAAGGGCTGGGGGTGTAGCTCAGGGGTAGAATGCCCCTGGGCTCAATCCCCAGAACAAAACACAATCAAAGAGAATGATCCACAATCCAGTAAGGAAGCAGTTCTCAAGTCACATAGCTGCATCAGCAGCACCCTAGCAGCACACTAGAACTCAGGCTCGTCAGCCCCTGAAATTCCTCCCTGGAATCATATAAGTTGCACCTCCTCCTCTCATCCCCAGACATCACTTTGTGGAGGGAGAAGGGGAAGTAAATAGAACTTAGAATTGACACCACAGTTGCTTCACATTTAGTCTCCAAACTGGAAGGGCCTGAGTAAACTTTAAAAAACAATACTTCCATCATTTATGTGTGCATAGGTCAATCTCAGTACTCTGTATTGGGAAGGGGGGAAATGGGGAGGTGGGGGGTCCACCAAGTGCTGTGTGCATGTATTTCACTGTGGACATGATTTACATTATGATGTGAGACTGTAATGCACCGATAAGCGCATATTAAAAACGAAAGTGCTTTTATTGGTGCATTGTAATTGTACCTCATCGTGAGACTCAAAGTGATGGGGACATACATGCACACACTACTTGGTGTGTTTCCGTCTGCAGCCCACCCTGCTCCCCACTTCTCCCTCGCTGAACATGTGAGTGAAATCGGTAGTGATTCCTTCATGTATGGACATAACCTTATTTGAACTGTTTCCTTCCTCAGGCCTCCTTTATGACCTCTCCACCTCCCTCCCCCAACCCCCTTTCCCTGTTTTAGTGGTCTCTCTCCTCATGCATCTCAAGTCCCGTTTGTTTCCTATTTTCACTCTAGCTTTCACGTATGAGAGAAAGCATTGGCATTTGACTTGCTGAGACTGGCTGATCGCACTCTGCATAATATTCTCTACTTCCACCCATTTTCCTGAAAATGACGTAATTTTGTTCTTCTTTTTTTGTGTGTGTGGTACTGGGGATTGAAGCCAAGAGTGTTCTGCCTCTGAGCTGCACCCCCATCCCCATTTTGTTTATTTATTTTTTATTTTGAATCACGGTCTTGCTAAGTTGCTGAGAGTCCACTATGTTGCTGAGGCTGGCCTTGAAACTGCGATCCTTCTGTCTTCAGGCGTGCGCCTCCACGCCTGGCTCAATGGTGTTCTTCTTTATGAGTGAGTAAAATTCCATTCTGTGCATAAACCACATTGTCTTTATCCATCCATCTACTGACACACACACACACACACACACACACACACACACACACAGGTTGGTTCCATAATTTGGTTGTCGTGAATCATGCTGCAATAAACATGGGTATGCATGTGGAGTAGTCTGACTTTCTTTTGGAAGGATATCAAGAAGTGGTATAGCCGGTCCGCATGGAGGTTTCATTCCTAGTCTTTTTTGGGGGGAGGAGTGATACTGGGGATTGAACCCAGAAACATTCTACATCCGAGCTACACCTCCAGCATTCTTCATTTTTTTAAATTTTGGAATAGGGTCTCACTACGTTGATGAGGATCTCACTAAGTAAGGATCTCGAAGCGTTGGCCTCGAACCTGTGATCCTTATGCCTCAGCCTCCCCAGTACTGGGATTATGTGTTTGGGTATCCACACCTGGCTCCATTCCTGGTCTTTTGAGGAACCTCCATATTGATCTCAATCGTGGTTATCCTTATTTATAATCCCGCCAACCAAAAGTGGCAAAAACATGCACTGTAAAAACACACCCTTGAGCAGGGTGTGGTGGTGCATGCTTGTAATCCCAGTAGTTGGGAGGCTGAGACAGGAAGATGTCAGGTTCGAGGCCAGCCTCAGCAATTTAGGAAGACTCTGTTTCCAAATAAAAATAATATAGGACTGGGGGTTTAGCTAAGAGGTATGCCCCTGAGTTTAATCCCAGGTGCCCAAGGAATAAAAAGAAAAAACAAGACAGTCTGTTTAGCAAGTGGTGTTGGGAAAAATGGATATCTATAAGTTGAAAAATGAACTGAGAACCCTATTTCTTACTCTGCACAAGAGTCAACTCAGAATGGAATAAAGACCTAGAAATTAAATAAGAAACTTTGCAATTACTACAAGAAAACATAGGACCAACTCTCCAACACATAGGCAGTGCTAAAAACTTCCCCAGCAAGACCCCGGAGGCTCTGGAAATGAAAACGGGAATCCAGAAATGGGATGTCATGAAATTCAAAGGCTTCTGTGAGGTAAAGGAAACAACGTAGAGTCTGAATTGAGAGCCTACAGAATGAGAGAAATTTTCACCAGAGGCCATTCCTCCTCTGCTGGCCCCATGAGCTGGCTGACCACAGACCTGTTTTGAGCCCTCGGATGGCCATTCTGATGTGAGGTTCTTCACAACTTTTCTGTCCATGTATTTGTTAATTACAGGTCCCTAGCCTCATATCAATGCTCATCTCAAACATGGACTGAGGTCTGCATTTACAAAGCTGGAGGGAAGATGGGGTACCGAGAGACTCCCAGGGGGTTCAGAGGAAATCTCTGCTCTGGTGGTGGCCCCAGGTGGCAGGGAAGAATCACACGGCCTCTTGTCCTCCTTGCTCCTCTCCTTGCCCAGATACGTAGCTGCTGCTGCTGCTGCTGCCCTTCATGCTAACGTCCTCTCACGCATCATGGCACACACCTCGTATTCCTGCATCCTCTTTGTACATGTGCACCTTGGCTTCATTCTGAGGTGGCATTCCTGAGACTCTCATTTCAAGAGAAAAAGAGATATATGTGCTTTCTTTCTGCAGCTGCGTTCCAAGAGGGTCATGTCAGGCGGGAGAGAAACCTGAAGGCAGGGAAAGAAAGCAGGCAGCAGGGACAGGTAAAAAGTAGGGGCCTTGCCCCTGGCCCTTGGAGCTGTAAGGGCTGGGTGGCAGGAACAGGGTTCTTCTAGGCCCCAGGGCTCGAGGGAGTATTTAGATCCTGCCCTCTCTCAGTGAGTGCTGCTATGCAGTGCACCTGGAACCATGTTGCCCTCCCACATGGTCCCACCCTCAGAGAGAGAGCGCGAGAGAAAATGAATGAGAGAGAGGGAGAGAGAGACAGACTGAAAGAGACTGGAGGGACAGCATGCCTGTCAGGTCATTAGTGTCACACCTATGTATCTAGGCCTGGGAAGTGGGAAAGCCAGAGTTTTAGACATCATCTTTAACCTTCCTCAAACAGGTAATTAGTTTTTCATCATAACTAACTTCTTCTCCAGTTGTTTGTTTGTATGTGTGTGTGTGTGTGTGTGTGTGTGTGTGTGTGTGTGTGTGTGTTTCTGAGAGAGAGAGAGAGAGGGAGACTGACAGACAGACCATGTATATATGCATGTCCTGTTATAAAATTCCCAGACCGGGGCTTCTGAGTTTCCATCAGTTCTCCATCCTCTGGTGTTGGAAACTTCCCTTGACTTTGTTTTTCTAAATATTCAAATGGGACTGATTTGACATACTTCCTAGTGTGGCTGTGACTGGTTGACTAATGCATGCGAATCTCAATCACACTGCCTGTGATCTATGTTGGAGATTGGGGATTGGTTTGCAGATGATGTTGATTGCAGGAAAGGAGGCCAGGGCCCGCCCTGCCTTCCTGAGCGGAGCAGGGTGGGTTTTTTCAGAACTGCTCCAGAATCCTCCCTTGGGTATGAAGTGGGATAGAGTTATTGCACATGTCTCCACATGGAAGGCAGCTTGGCTCTGGCACCTGGGTCCTGGCCACTTCGTGAGGCCATGTCAGTGTCACAAGGCTCATCTCGTCATCTTAGTTGGAGGCTACATCGAGGCTCCTCAGGGTCTTCATGATTACTTGTCGGGGACTTGACTCCCAGTTAGCTCTTATGGATGATCTGCATTACCCTTTGGGCACTCCCAGACTTAATTGTGGGGATCTCTGCTCAGGGGGCTGATGAGGCCCGCAATGCTAATAGTGTGGGCTCTGAGTCAAGGCAGTGGCCTGTGTGTGTGTGTGTGTGTGCGTGTACAGGAAACTGGTATCAACCTTTAGAAATATGTGAGTGTATTGTCATTATTCTGGCTCTCATTGTTACCACCTTCCTGCCTGTGTACTGCAAGTTTGCACAGAAATGGTTTGTGAGACGGGGCTTAATATTTTCTGGCCTCTTTATTTCCCTGGGCATTGCAGAAATCGGTGCAATGATCAGGACGTTTTCCTACGATCGTGAAACACCAAAAGCTACACAGTCAGTTCCATCCCTTCCTTGACCACCCAGGCCCAGAGGAAGCCTCGAGGACTGTGACATCTGCCTTTGTGATTCCAGTGTCACTTCTTGTGTACACAACTCTCGTGACCCTCGGCAGCTGGGACGTTTGTCATGTCTTCTTCCTCCTTTGAGTTGCAATTTCTTGTTATTTACAGTCCTTCGTGATCGGATGCATATTTTGTAGTAACTCCCTTCAAGCATAACTACTGGTGGCTGTCTACGATGGCCAGGTGCAGGGCCAGAGCAGGAGCTATCACGGTGCCGCCTCTGGACTCTTGCCACTGGGCTGATGTTTGGCACATATCCGCGTTTAAGTACAGACTGTGCGAGTGCACATTGGCAAAGGCCTGCATCATTCGGGGAGAGTCCTTTTGATGCTAAACAATATCAGGACTTGTGCTTTGTGTATCTTCTCCCGTTTTTTTCTTTCTAGGAACTCACTTTCCTGTCATTATACAAATGTGTTGATCAGTGAGTGATTGATGTGGAAAAAGAAAGTTTCAGCCTTCACCACAAATAGTTTAAGGAGCCCCAGCCTCGGAGTTTCGTGAAGATCAGCTGCTGTAATTTCCACAACATGCCTGAGAAGCAGGAGGCATCACTCATGATTATGGAGGTATAAACCTCAGGTGACACAGTTAGAAAACTTTGACTACTACGTCCCCACACTACCCATCGAGTAGACCCCTGGGCTTGGGACTGGCATGCTTCCCGGCCTGCACCGTTTATGTCTGCCACCTGTACTTGTCAGGACGTCAAAGTGCTCATCACCCAATCCTGGTGGCTGCTCTGCAGCTCCCAGCATCACGTGGCCAGGGCTGCTTCTGAGCAGCACAGGCGGCCTTTACTGAACTCTCAACCCAAGGACCATGGAGCATCTTGGACGGCCTCATCGCTGAAAAGAGGGAGACATACATGTTGAAGTGTGCCAACTAAACCACAGTTTAGGGGAGGGAACACAGAGTATCAAAGACACTCAATGTCCATCTGCAGGGAGGCAGGCGCTCAGAGAAAGCCTTGACTGTCACGGTTTCTGGGCCGAGGCTGTGGCAGTGTTTCAGTGGTGGGCGCGTGCCTAGGAAAACTCATCTGTAACACAGTGTCCCTTCCCAATCTGGGAGTCTGATGGTGTGGCGGTCACTCTCCCTCCTCTTACTCTTTCCTTCTTATGGAGTCTGGCCTTATTCTGACTGGCTCAGAACAGCAAAGTGGCTTTTCTGTACCCTGAAACCCAGCCCTGTGAAAGCCATATCTGGTTCCTAGTTTACCCTGCGGGCACACCCTCCAACTCATCATGAAACTTACTCCTTGGGGTCATGTCAGATGGGATCACTTTTGAAATATTTGGTAGGGAGTGGGAAGAAGACAGCATGAAGAGGACACACAGACACACAGGCATGCATATACACGTGAAACCTTAAGGAGAACAGACAGATCACCGTGTGTGTGTGTGTGTGTGTGTGTGTGTGTGTGTGTGTGTTTGCACGTGCACACGCACACTACAGTCTAAGGGAAAATGGCCCTAGTGATCTTTAAGGCATAATCACACTGTTCAGTATTCCAAGCGACTAAGGGTGCAGACTTGGTCCGTCAGCCGACTTCCAGGTAGGGAGCATATGGCCAAGAGTCAGTGGAAGGACAGTCCTGTGGTTCTGGGTTGTATGTTCCACTTGCAGCCAGGCCTCAGGCAGGTGCTTCTACTCAGCCTCAGAACAGAGCTCGTGCACTCAATTAGCAGTGCCATGCGGTAAACTGAGGCAGAGGTCCGGCCATGGAGACCGTGGCTTCCGTGTGGTTATTGCAAGCAGCTGTGGGTCACAGGGTAGGGTTGTTAGCACTGTATGGGGCTGTAAGAGTAATCCTGCACTCTGACTTTCCACGAGTCCTGAGCCTGTGGTTACCAAAAAACCTTGAGAGGCAGACTGTTTTGGCTCAAAGCCTCTCTCCCCATGCTGTTCTCTAAGTGGCCTTGGGCAGTCCATCTAGTTTCCTTGTGCAGCAGACCTCTTGCTTGCAACATGGAGATTGTGATATCCCCCACAGAATGGACTCTTTGCAGTATTACAGGTGAGCAAGGTGCCACAAAGTGTGCCTGTTACATAAGACATGCTCCACGGATACCGAGGCTCAACAAATAGGCAGGTGCCTGACCTCAAGTAGCTGTGTTCGGGGAGGCCAGAACGGCCTCCAGATACCTGCCCAATCCACAAAACCCTAATTTCTGAATCCTTGTGCCTGCCCCAGCTCCCCCTGTATAAGAGGGCCCTGTGTTACTGCTACACCTGCTGGAAGTTACTGCTGTAAGGATTGTCTCTCTCACTCCTGTGTCATTGATTTCACTCCTCTCCACACTGCCTTCAGCACAGGGGTATTAGACCCACCAGGAGGATCCCTTCTCCCGACTCCCTCTTCCCCCGCTTCATGCCACTATTTCTTTTGCTCCTCGTGGCTGAACAACTCCTTTTTAGGCTTGGCTGTGCTCATTCATTTCTCTCCTCCCATTCTCTTTTCAACCTCTCCCATGGAGGCTTTATCAACAAGATCCTTCAGTGAAACTGCTCTTGCGTGATGTCAACAGGGACATCTCCATCGCTAAGTGCAGACCCCAATGCTCATGCCCCCTCTGATTTCACCTGACATCGGCGTTTTGAGCAGAGTGGATTTCCAGGCCTCTCTTGGCACCCTCTTCTTCCCGTGGTTTCCAGGACACCCTTAATTTTCTTCCATGTATCACTGGTGATCATTTCTCCATCTTGTCAGCTGATTCCACTATCCTCCATGGCTCTGTTCTTGATCTTGTTGTTCTCTGTGACCACTCACTACCTAGGCAGAGCTCAAGTAGACTCATGGCTTTTAAGTGTCATCCATATATCTGAATTCCTGACGTCTGCAATGCCTCTGCTTACTCAGTTCACGTGGATGTCAAACAAACACCGAAACTCAACATTTGCAGTACTGAATTCCTGATTACTTCCCCACCTGTAAAACCTGCCCCAAATGCAGCATCCCCATTTCACAGGATACCAGCCTCGTCTTAAGTTGCTCAAGAAAAAAAGCATCAGCCTTGCTCCTTCCTAACATGCCATACCTAAACCCCTAGATAGTCTGTGGGGTCCGCATCAAACGTGAGCCAGAACTTGAGCAGCTCTGACCACTTCATAGCCACTGTTACCAGGATGGCGCAAACCTCAGTTGTCCCTAGCCTGGCTTACAAGGATAGCTTCCCACCTGGTCTCTGGGCCCCCACCTCCATCGCCTGCATTCACTCGACTCTCAACATGGTGAGTAGTCAAAGGCATCCTTTCCAAAGGTTTGGCAGCTTCTATCACTGCTCTGCTCCACCCCCTCCCCCCGCCAGGACCTGCCTCTCCCCCTTTCCCTGACATTTCACTGCAAGCCAGGGGCAAGGTCCTTAACATGAGCTCCTAGGCCCGATATAAAGTGGGATGCTGTGCATTTCTGTGACCATATCTCTGGCTCTTTGCCTTTTAGCTCACCTCATGCCTGACAGGCTGGGCTTGCTGCCCTTCCTCCAATGTGACAGAGTCGCTCTGGCCTCAGATCCTTTGCCCTAGCTAGTCTTTCTGCCTGGACAATCCCGTTGAATCCCACCAGAAAGGCAAATAATCACCTTCTTCCTCTCCTCCAGCGTCACCCCTCTGGCGAATCCTGCCCTGCCTACTTAAGTGATTGAATTGAAAATTTCTTTTGGTCCCAGCATTCCAAGTGGTCTGGGCCACCTTCCTCAGCTGTGTTAGCTTACCACCTGTGCCACACCTGCTCCCAGTATGATAATCACCTCCCACTTCCCTGGATGATTCGTTATTTGCGTTTATTATTGGTACTGGGGATGTAAGCCAGTGTCATTCTACTTTCAAGCTACCGCCTCAGCCCTTTTTATTTTTAATTTGAAACAGGTTCTCGCTCAGTTGCTGAGGCTGGCCTTGAACCTGCAATCCTTCTGTCTCAGGCTCCCAAGTACAGGGATTAAAGGCATGCACCACCATTCTTGACAGGATGTGTTATTTTAAGGGGTTCACATTTTATTTTCCGTTTCCTTTCTGTCATGAATATCATTCACGAGGGCAGGAACCTTGTGATTTTTGTCCCCTATGTAACACAGGTTGACCTCCACATAGTGAACCTTAATGAATATGTGCTGGATGGATGGATGGATGGAAGGATGGATGGATGGATGAGTTGTTAGACAATCATGGCTTGGGAAATAGCATAGGCCACATCATTTTCGAGAGCTGACAGGCAGAGAAAGACTCAAGGGCCTCCTTGGTTGGAGTCACAGGAGGGATCTCTAGCGCTCCTCCTGCCTGTGCATTTTGAGATAACATGTTGTGCAAGGGGTCAGTGGTCCCCTGAACCGGGGCAGCGTCTGATTGTGCAAGGACTCGGCCCAATGGTCATTCGCTGTTTATGGGCTCTGCCTCCCCCTCTACACTTCCCTGCGTGAACGTTTTTCCTGCTGCAGGGTGAGCAGTGCAAACCTACAGTCCATTTTCCCCCAAAACCTCATCTCTAAGCCCAGGTTGCTCCAGAGTTCTTCTTCTATGTCTTCTTGCCTGAGCTGGGACCCCCTTTTGTTCTAGTGCCCTCACACAGACTTTCTGAGCTATTCGTGTGAACTCTTTGATGTTTTTAACCACTTCATGGTTTGTGAGCCCTGGAGTGACCTGTGTGCAGGTCTCAGGACATCTGCACAGTCATCTCCCATGTGCACCTCCATCACCACTTTCAAATCATTTCCCTCTGACAGGTGCGATTCTACCTCCACGCCAAAGGCAGACACGGAGGCACCCTGACCCCTGCCCACCTCCCAGGGTGCAGCGACAGCCCAAGCAGACTCCATGTCACTCTTTCCCCGTGGCCAACGTGTGCTCTGCACCTGACTGCTGACCTCAAGGCCACAATACTCGTCTCAAAGAGGACGCCAGTGAAAGTGTCTTTTTTCTCATGGGCAGCTGTCTACTGCTTGCTGTTTGTTGGCTTCTTACTCAGTTGCTCTGCTCAAGGGATGAGGCCTGCCAGCACGTTTGTACATTCTGGATCTGTGACTCAATCGGCGAGCAACGTTACGCGCCTACAGTGGTTGCCACTTGGTTCTTCTGCTGTGGGAAAAACCAGGGCCTAGGATTTGAGGACTGTCGAAGGGGGCACTGTGCTGAAGTTTCTTTTTTTTTTCTTCTTTTTTTTTTGCGGTACTGGGGATTGAACCCAGGGACATTCTACCTCCGAGCTACACCCCCCCAGTCCTATTTTTTATTCTCTATTTGGAAACAGAGTCTCACTAAGTTGCGAAGGGCCTAAGTAGCTGAGGCTGGCCTCAAACCTGCGATCCTCCAGTCTCAGCCTCCCAAGTCCTGGGATTACAGGCGTGCGCCACCATGCCCTGCCGTGGTGATGTTTCTGAGGATCACGTTGTGATGGCAAGACACCCTTGTCTTGGAAGGAAGTATTCATTCCATGTGTGTAACTGCTCATGGATGCCTGCCAATGTGGCCAAAGCAAGTCAGAATAAAGGGACCTTGACAGCGAATTCACAAAGTATATATTAATAGCTGCACATGGTGGGGCATGCCTGGAATCCCAGTACTCGGGAGGCTGAGACAGGAGGATCGCAGTTTCCAGGCCAGCCTCAGCAACTGAGCGAGACATTCAGCAACTCAGTGAGACCCTGTTTCAAAAAATAAAATAGGGTTGGGAGCGTAGCTCAGAGGTAGAACTACTCCCCTGGGTTCAATCCCCAGTACCACAAAAGAAAGGTCATATTACCCTTATTTCTCCACAACCCCGAGCTGGCCCTGCCCCAGCAGGATTCTTCTCACTGAGACCCAGGGCTGTGGTGCAGTTTGAGAACAGAGGCCTTTCCCAAGACTTGGTGGAGCCCCAGGTGTCCGGCTGATGATAAGATTCTTTCCCTGTAAAGTTAATAGCAGGGAGGGCTTCAGACTTGGCTGGCCCTGGGTTCATGTGCAAGGCTGCCATCCACCATCCAGGTCACCCCAGCAACTTGCTTGAGAGAGCTGAATCTGAATTTGTCCTCTCTCAAGTCATGCAGTTCTATCCCTATTTATTAGACATACTTCAAGTAAGTATTCAATAGCAAGATATAAATATTTATTTGTAAACAGTCCGTTTGAAAACTGACCTATTTGTACACCTGCCATGAAGGAGTGTTGCCCACGTCAGAGACAATGTATGACAACAGCCAGCCCAGTGTCTGGCGTGATTCTGGCATTTAGTAAGTAGATGTCAGCTGCTACTCTGGTTAGCCATGCAGAGTTCTGGGTTCTCTCTCCCTGAGCATCCTAAGCAGCTGGAGTACTTTAGGACCCAGCAACTGCATCCAGCCTCACAGTCAGTCATCCTTGGAACTAAATCTGCAGCTCTCCCACTCATTTTGTGGAAACTCTGCTGGGTTAGGGCCAGCTTAGGTTTCAGATTTACAGAGCAAAAGACTCACAGCTTGGTGTTCCATCTGCACACAGCCCAAAGCTCAAAGAATTTGCTTAAATGTTATACTAAATACTCTCCTTTGCTCCCCACCTTCCACAAGCCCCTTTGCCTGCCCCTCCCTCAACCCTGTCATTCAATTCACAGCCAACCGGAAATCCCGCCCTCCTCCAGCGTTTACCTAATCAAAAGAAGTTTAACTCTTTGCAGTCCTCATGCACTGAGCTGGGAAGCCTGAATTTCCAGGCCACAGGGGCATAATCTGCCTAGCCCTTTGAGGGCAGCTGCCTCTTGGGCTGGTCACCCAATCCTTTGTTCTTTCTACCCCCCCCTCACTCCCCTGTGGAGCCCCAGGATTCCTGCCTGAGGCCCTCAGGATTCCAGCAGTCATCTCTTTTACAATGGAAGTGTTCTCTCCCAGTCTTTCTCTCCATAGAGTGGGGTCTAAGGATCCTCTCACTACTTTACTCTTTTGGGCCCACACCTGCTAATAACTCTGTTAAGAAACTGGATGTTGATTCTCACCAGAGCCAAAGAATTCACAGACTCAGACAGGTTTTCCTGTCTGGAAAACCTAGTGTCTTCCCTGGAGCTGAGCTAGCTGGCCCCTGCGGTAAAATGGGCCCTAATCAGACTGTCCTGGCAGGGATGATGTGTGTATGCCTCTGGCACAGAAGAGGTGTTCAAGAAATCTTTGCCCTGCGGGCTCTCCCACTTCCTAGCTGACTTAGCTGGGCCTGAGTGACTTCTGGGAGCCCTCTTGTGATAAAGGGGGAGGGTAAGTTAAAGTGGGCCTCCTCTCCCAAAGGATTCCAGGCTGCAGCCCCAAACTTCACCTACCTCCTTTGAAGACTTGTGGGTGCATTGGCAGACAGAGACAGACAGCAGGGTGGCCAAGAGGAAAGCACTCTCGAATTGCAGGGAAGAGACATGGAGTCTGTCACTTGCCACTTCTGTGTCTCTAGGTAGCTAAATCACCTAGGAACCTCTACCTGGGACTCCCAGCTTGTCTCCATCTGGA
>PVJS01054466.1:0-12953 GCA_004027185.1 Glis glis | reverse complement strand
TGATTAAGCATAAAAAAATGCCTGCACATTCAATTTAAACAAAAATGATAAAATATACTTAACCAAGTGTATATTTTATCAGAAATTTTAGTACTTTATGATTTTTTTCAACAGAAAGATTATTTTATTTCATTTTTGTGTGTGTGTGTGTGTGTGTGTGTGTGTGTGTGTGGTACTGGGGATTGAACCCAGTGGCATTCTACCTCCAAGCTACGCCTCCAGCCCTATTTTTATTCTTTATTTGGAAACAGGGTCTCACTAAGTTGCGGAGGGCCTCACTAAGTAGCTGAGGCTGACTGCGAACCCAGATCCTCTGGTTTCAGCCTCCTAAGTACTGGGATAACAAACTGCACCACCACACCCGGCTCAACAGAAAGATTAACCCTACTTTGGGTGTTATTTTTCAATTTTAACTATCCAGATAATACCTTATAATACAATATGCCTAGTTATGAGCTAAATCTCACCATTATAAAGTAGATATTAAATATAATTCAGTATTGACATTAAATTTCTGGATTATTTATTTGTGGTACTGGGGATTGAATCCAGGGGCATTTCTACCTCTGAGCTACACCCCCAGCCCGATTTTTTTTAATTTTTTGTTTCTAAACGGTCTCACTAGGTTGCTGAGGGCCTTGCTAATTTGCAGAGGCCGTCCTCAAACTTGCAATCCTCCTGTCTCAGTCTCCCAAATACTGAGCTTACGGGTGTGTGGCCATCATGTCTGGTTAAGTTTCTGGCTTTTTAATGACTTCTCTTAAAACTGCCCTTTTCATATAGGAAAAGCAGTATTGTAAAATGTTCAAAAAAAATTTTTTTTTTGCGGTACCGGGGATTGAACGCAGGGGCGTTCTACCTCCGCGCTACACCCCGGCCCTATTTTTTTATACTTTATTTTGAAACCAGGTTTCACGAAGTTGCGGAGGGCCTCACTAGGTAGGGAGAGAGAGAGAGAGAGAGCTAGAGAGAGAGAGCTGAGGCTGGCCGCGAACCCGGATCCTCTGGTCTCCGCCTCCCAAAGTACTGGGATTACAAGCGTGTGCCACCACACTCGGCCCAAAATGTTCAGTTTTTAAGTACATTTCTCTTTCTATTCCTAACTCAAAATTTTTATGTCAACTTGGGAAATTTAGCAAGAGCTTTATGCTCTCAGAATCAGAGCATACTTGCATTTCTCGTAAACACTTAGACTCTGCTTCCCATAGAGCTGATGACAGGCCTGCCAGCCAGTCGCTGCTGCAGAGAGCCCCTGTGAAGGTCTGTTTTGTTACGGTGGACGTGGCGCTGTGGGCTCTTTCCCTCAATTCAGATAAGATTTTCTGAATGGGGAATTAAAACTAACAGGTGGCGGTTGTAGCTTAAACAAAATTTTATTACAAAGTCAGTAGGAAAATAGAAAGGGAAGAGAAGAAAAGCAGTGTTCACACTGGAGAGCCCAAAAATGGAACTCTCACCCCAGCCCCTTAAATACAGTTCTCAGGAGCATTGCAGGTTTACGGCCAGCCTCAGCAATTTAGTGAGGCCTTCTGCAACTTCGTTAGACCTTGTTTCAAAAAAATAATAATAAAATAGGGCTGGGGTTGTAGTTCCGAGGTAGAGTGCTCCTGGGTTCAATCCCCAGTACCACCAAAAACAGGAAAGTTTAGGACCTGAAGGAGTGGCCTTTTTTTTTTTTTTTGGCAGTACTGGGGATTGAACCCAAGGGCCTTTTACCTCCGAGCTACACCCCAGTCCTATTTTTTATTCTTTATTTTGAAACAGGGTCTCGCCAAGTTGCGGAGGGCCTAAGTAGTTGAGGCTGGCTGCGAACCCGGATTCTCCAGTCTCAGCCTCCCAAGTACTGGGATTACAAGCGTGTGCCACCACGCCTGGCTAGGAGTGGCCTTTTTTATGTTAAATTTTGAGTATGCAGACTTTTGCAGATAGAAGAAGGATAAAAATATGAACTATTTCAGCTTGGCATAGTGGGACACACCTGTAATTTCTTTTGGGAGGCTGGACAAGAGGATTGCAAGTTTGAGGCCAGCTTTGGCAATTTAGTGAGACCCTGTTTCAAAATAAAAAAAATTAAAAAGGGGTGGAGGTGTATGTAGCTCAGTGGTAGAACAACCCTGGATTCGATTCCCAGTACCACTCCACTCCCCCATATATATGCATACACACACATAAACATATGTATATTTGTGTGTGTGTGTGTGTGTGTGTGTGTGTGTGTGTGTGTGTGTATGTATATGTATTTCAAGAATCTTTGAAATTATTTTTCTACTAGCTATAGTATTTTCTGGTAGTTTTTAAGTTGTGATGTAATTTACTATTCATGGTCTATAATGGATAACTAGGGTAAGACAATTCTTAATATTCTGTATGGAATATTTTATTAATTCTGTAGTCTTTTCATGGGTCTGAAGCAGTCAAGATTCTTTTCAGTTGCTTACCACCACTACCCCCACCTTTTAAAATTACAAAGTTATATACTTTACAAGTCCAGTTGGATTTCATCAGGTGTATACACCTGTTAACCCCGCTCCACAGTTCCTGCTGGGTCTCTTTCCAGTCCTCCCCCCGCCAGCAAGTAGTCATTTTCCTGTGTCTGTGGGTCAGTTTTACCTGCCCTTGAACTTCATGTATATGGAATCGTAGAGCATGGACTCTTTTGTGTCCGTCTTCTGTCATCCCAGCATGGGTTTTAGAGATGCATCCGTGTTGTTCTGTGTATCAATACCTTGTCTTTTTGTTATTGCTGAAGTCGTGTGCCCTTGTATGAATCCACTACAATCTGTTAATCCATTCTACTGATGGGCTTCTGGGTTGCTTCCACTGTGGGGCTCTGATAAAGCTGCTACCAGTGTGCAAGTCTTTTTGTAGGCAAATTTTTTAACTTCTTTTGTGTATATACTGAGAGGTACAATGGTGAGGTCCATAGAGTAAAGGTATATAACTGGGTAAAAAACTGCTAAACATTTCCAGTGTCTTTTAAAATCTTAATTGCTTTGAGATGGGGTCTTGCCATGTTGCCTAGGCTGGTCTTGAACTTGTGGACTCAAGAGATCCTCCCACACCTCAGCCTCCTGAGTAGCTGGGGCTATAAGTATGTGCCCCCACACCCAGCTCATCTATTGTGTGGTACCGAGATTGAACCCAGGGGCATTCTACCTCTGATCTATTCCCCCAGCCCTATTTTTTATTCCTTATTTTGAAACAGGGTCTCACTAAGTAGCTGAGGCTGGCCACAAATTTGCAATCCTCCTGTCTCAGCCTCCCAAGTACTGGGATTACAAGCGTGTGCCGCCATGCCCGGCTCTATTTCATTTGTTTGTTTGTTTGTTTGTTTGTTCGTTTGTTTGTTTTGTGGTACTGAGGATTGAGCCCAGGGGCATTCTACCTCTGAGCTGCACCCCCAGCCCTATTTTATTATTTTTTTTTTAGTTTTGAAACCGGTCTCACTAGGTTGATGAGAGTCTCATTACTTGCTAAG
This sequence comes from Glis glis, assembly GCA_004027185.1. Taxonomy (NCBI): domain Eukaryota; kingdom Metazoa; phylum Chordata; class Mammalia; order Rodentia; family Gliridae; genus Glis; species Glis glis. Next base: position 9,475 of record PVJS01054466.1, on the reverse strand, counting down.
GCTGTCCTCAAACCTGTGATTCTCCTGTCTCAGCCTCCCAAGTACTGGTATTACAAGCATGTGCTACCACACCTGGCTAAATTTTTTTAAAAAATTTTGAAACAGGGTCTCGCTAAATTGCCTGGGCTGGCCTTGAACCTGTGATCTTCCTGTCTCAGCCTCCCAAGTACTGGGCTTACAGGTGTGTGCCAACATGCCTGACTTATGCTTTTATTTTCAATTGACAAAGTTATTGTACATATTTATGGGGTGTAGTAAGACACTTCAGTACAGATGTACAATGTGTAATTATTGGATCAGGGTAGTTGGCATAACTGTCATCTCAGACATATATCATTTCTTTGTGTTGAAGAGAGTCAAAATCCTCTCTACTATCTCTTGGAATATTCAATTGTTGTCAACCATGGTTGTCATCCTACTGTGCTACAGAGCATTAGAAGCTACTCTTTCATCGATCTGCACCCTCCCTGTTAACCCTCCTCTCTCCATAACCCACTTTCCAACACCCTTCCCAGGCTCTAGTAACCATTATTCTCTATTGCTGTGAGGTCAGCTTACTGTGCCTGGCTTGCTTCACTTAGCACAGCGCCCTCCAGTTCCATTCATGTCCCTGCAAGTGACAGAATTCATGCTTTTTTATGGCTGGATAATATTTCGTTGGGTATATATACCACATTTTCTTTATTCATTCACCCCATGATGGATACTTAGGTTGGTTCCATATCTTGGTATTCTGGTCAGCATTCTTGCAGCTAAAATCTAAAAGATTGACCACATAACTTAGAGGAAAGAATATTTCTTTTCTTTTCTTTTTTTTTTTTTTTGGTACTGGGGATTGAACCCAGGGGCATTCTACCTCTGAGCTACACCCCCAGCCCGATTTTTTGCTCTTTTATTTTGAAACAGGGTCCCGCTAGGTTGCGGAGGGCCTCACTAAGTAGCTGAGGCTGGCCACAAACCCGGATCCTCCAGTCTCAGACTCCCCAAGTACTGGGATTACAAGTGTACGCCATTATGCCGGGCTAGAATATTTATTTTCTTACAGTTTCAGGTTCAGTCCATGTGAGGCCGGGGACCATGGATCTTAGGGCATGGCGGCAGGAAGCGGAGAGAGGGGGAGAGCACATGGGCTGTGTGTTCCTTACATCGTGGGGGCTGGAAGCAACAGAGTGAGCAGGAGGAGGAGGAACCATTTATGTAGTCCCCAAGGCTGCACCCCCAGGGACCCACCTGCAGCCACATCCACTGGCTTGGGTCTCTACCCAGATAAATCCATCCACTGCTGGAACTGCAACCCTCAGAACTCAATTATTTCCACCCCAAACATTAATAAATGATCTCTTTAGGGTACATTTTACATCTAACTATAACACTTGGCTATTGTGAATAGTGTCACAGGAAATATGTGAGTGCAGATGTCTCTTTTTTTTTTTTGTGGCACTGGGGATTGAACCCAGGGGCATTCTACCTCCACGCTACACCCCCGGCCCTATTTTTTATCCTTTATTTTGAAACAGGGTCTCACGAAGTTGCGGAGGGCCTCACTAATTAGAGAGAGAGAGAGAGAGAAAGAGAGAGAGAGAGGGCTGAGGCTGGCCGCGAACCTGGATCCTCTGGTCTCCGCCTCCCAAAGTACTGGGATTACAAGCGTGCGCCACCACGCCCGGCCCCAGATGTCTCTTTAGTGTGTGGATTTCATCTCCTTGGGATATGTATCCACTGGTGGGATAGCTGGGTTATACGGTAGCTCTGTTTCTAGTTTTCTCAGGAATTTCCATGCTGTTTTCTCATCGTGACTGTACTAGTTTACATTCCCACCAGCAGTGTAAGTGGGTTCCTCCTTTTCCCTGTCTTAATATCGTTTTACATTCCCATTAGCAATGTAGGAATGTTCTAATTGCTCTACATCTTTTCCCACAATTGGTGTTGTGTTCTAATTTTAGTCATTCTAGTGGGTGTCAAAGTGCCATTTCACTGTGGTTTTAATTTGCATTTCCCTGAAAGTTGAATGTTTTTTTCATGAGCTTATAGGACATTCCCTTTATTTTGTGAAATCTTTGCGGGGTCTCCATTAAAAAAAAAAAAAAGAGCCGGGTGTGGTGGCGCACACTTGTAATCCCAGTACTTGGGAGGCTGAGACCGGAGGATCCGGGTTTGCAGCCAGCCTCAGCTACTTAGTGAGGCCCTCTGCAACTTAGTGAGACCCTGTTTCAAAATAAAGAATAAAAAATAGGGCTGGAGGTGTAGCTCAGAGGTAGAATGCCCCTGGGTTCCATCCCCAGTACCACAAAAAATAGATAAATAAAAAAATGATACATACATATGAATTCACTCTATGCCATTAAAAAGGTCACAGTCAATTTGGCATGATAATGTTTTTTAAATCTCCTTGAGTTTTTCTAAAGAAAAATTATCTACTAATAATGACTAGTGACCTAGAATTGTGACATGTCCTAAATATTGTTAGGAGAGGCTTGAAATGTCATTGGTGATAAAGTATGAATAAGAACCTGCTTCTAATAAGGCAATTATATATTGAAAATACTCATTAAAGTAAGTCTTTGTGATGGGCATAATGATGCACACCTGTAATCCCAGTACTTGGGAGGCTGAGACAGGAGAATTGCAGGTTTGCAGCCAGCCTTAGCAACTTAGGCCTCTGCAACTTAGGGGAGACCCTGTTTCAAAATAAAAAGTAGGGCTGGGGGTGTAGCTCAGAGGTAGAATGACCTGGGTTCAATCCCCGTAACACACACACACACACACACACACACACACACACACACACACGGTAAGTCTTTGTTCTATTCACTGCCTAGAAAGCTGAAATGAGATATTGATCTTTATCTCAGTACTTGGGAGCCTGAGACAGGAGAATCGCAAGTTTGAGGCTAGCCTCAGCAACTTGGGGCGTCTCTGAGCCACTTAGTGTGATCCCATTTCAAAATAAAATATAAAAAGGGCTGGGGGTGTAGCTCAGAGGAAGAGGAGTACCTCTGGGTTCAATCTCCGGTACAAAAAAATAATGGGAACTTATCAAAAGTTATGATCTTAGAAGAATATCCTGCTGAAAGTGGCTGCTTTATTTCTTCTGTGTCCTCCTTCTCTGAGTCAAGAGTCAGATAAGAAGCCTGGCGTGGTGGTGCACACCTGTAATCCCAGTATTTGGGAGGCTGAGATAGGAGGATCACAGGTTTGCAGCCAGCCTCAGCAAGTAGCCACTCAGCAACCTAGTGGCACTGTTTCAGAATAAAAAGTTAAAAGGGCTGGGGCTGTAGCTCAAAGGTAGAAGGCCCCTGGGTTTAATCCGTAGTATTACCAAAAATTTTTTGTTTTCAGATAAGAGCAATTAACTAGTAATTATACAAATTCAGTGACAATGGAAACTAGTTCTTGAAGCCGATTTTTTTTGCAGAGCCAGAGAGCGTGTGAAACAGGGCTGGAGAGATTGTTTCCCCAGTGCTTGAAGTTTCAGGGCTCCTTGCTTAAAGGAGGAGTAGAGATTTGATAGAGCTGTCCCTCCGTCACGGGTGGTAAACTACACTGGAGTCACATGGCTCTGTATCCCCAGCCTAGGGCTGAAGGGAGCATAAGCGAAGAGAGACATGCAGGGCCACGGATGGTTATTAATGCATTTTCCATTCAAGAGTGCAAGCCGCAAGGCTGTATTTAATCTTCCGGCTGCACTGGGACAGTAGATCCTGTCCTGGCTAGAAATAGCTGTGGTTGCACCACCGTGAGCAGGGGCAGAGCACGACCAGGCTGAGGGGGTGATTGTGGAAGGAGAGAGCGGCTTCTTGGACCCTCCCTCATTCCAGAGGAATATTCCCAATTATGAACTCACACCAAGACCCAGGCTAACACCCATGGTCAAGCTCACTTTTCCACCTCCCAGTACCATCTCATTCTAGTTGATTTTCTGTTTATTTTCATACATATACATCTACCTGTAGAAATATGACTCAGTTTTATTTTACCCTTTTCATATATATATTATGCAACTAGGTTAACTATGTTGTTTCACTTCCTAGTACTGGGGATTGAACCTCGGCTTCATGCATGCTAGGAAAGCGAACTACAACTGATGTACATCCCCAGCTTTTTTGTTTTGTTTTTGAGACAGGGTCTCACTAAGTTACCCAGGCTGGCCTCAAACTTGTGATTCTTCTGCCTCAGCCTCCCCAGTTGCTGGGATTACAGGTGTGCACCTGTCTAGTTTTTTAGGATTTATTTTCGTCCTACTATGGAAAGGTTACATAATGATACACCTTTTTATATTTTTTCTTTTTTTTTTTTAATTTAAGACAGGGTCTTGCTTATGTTGCCTAGGTTAGCCTCCAATTCCTGGGCTCAAGCCATTCTCCTGCCTCAGTCTCCCTAGCAGCTGGGATTATAGGTGCATGCCACCGCACCCAGGTTAACCTTATTAATTTTAGGTCATAGCCGGGCGCAGTGGCCCATGCCTGTAAACCCAGTATTTGGGAAGCTGAGACTGGAGGATTGCAGGTTGGAAACCACACTCAGCAACCTAACAAGACCCTGTCTCAAAACAAAAAATAGAAAGAGATGGGGGTGTGAGGTAGAATGCTCCTGGTTCAATCCCCAGTACCACCAAAAAGAAAAAAAATTAGGTCATAGCATGACTGCTGTATTTGTGTAGTTATTCCCCTCTTGATGGCAACTTATTTTTTTTTTTTCAGTACCAGGGATTGAACCCAGGGGCATTCTACCTCCGGGCTACACCCCCAGCCCTATTTTTTTTTTTATTCTTTCTTTTGAAACAGGGTGTCCCTAAGTTGCGGAGGGCCTCACTAAGTAGCTGAGGCTGGCCATGAACCTGTGATCCTCCTGTCTCAGCCTCCCAAGTACTGGGATTACGAGCGTGCACCACCACGGCAGGCTGATGGCAACTTATTTCTATTTAGCTTTACTGCGGACTGCTATAGTAAACATTCTCACAGTTACTTCTTAGTGTTCCTCTGGCAGTATTTCTCTCAAATAGACGTCAAGAGGGGATTGACTGGGTTGGAGGTTGCAGGCATAGTAGATCCTGCCAGACTGCCCTACAGAACAACAGTCAATTTACAGTCCTGCCTTCTTTGTATTAAAAGTAGCAGTTTCCCCACAGCTTTTGCCTAGTTGATATCAGTATGGAATTAATTTTTATTTTTTAGTGCTAGAGATCTAATCAAGGGCTTCCTGCATGCTAAGCACGCGCTGTACCACTGAGCCACACCTCCAGCCCTGACACCAGTATTTTAAATTTTCTCCAATGTGATACCATGAAATAAAATTTCATTGTTTTATGATTTCATTTTTCTAATTGTTACGTTATACATCTTTTGTGTTTTTTGGTCATCTGTATTTATTTTTCTGACTTGCCTTTTTATATATGACTCAATTTTCTACTGAAATGTTTGCAATTTTAAGATATAGTTTTTTATATATAGATAGATACATACATACACACACATACATACATACATACATAGATGGTACTTTGTTATATAAGCTACAGATATTTTTCTCTTGGTTGATTGCTTTTTTTTTTTTTTGGTGGTACTAGGGATTGAACCCAGGGACATTTCTGCCTCTGATCTATAACCTCAGCTTCTAAGTTGCTGAGGCTGGCCTGCAATTCAAACCTGCAATTCTCCTGTCTCAGCCTCCCAAGTAATGGGATTACAAGGTGTGTGCCACCACGCCTGACTTGTTTTAGTCATTCTTGATATATATTGGGGCATATCTATAAAACTGACACTTAGCCGGGCGTGGTGGCTCACGCTTGTAATCCCAGCACTTGTGAGGCTGAGACAGGAGGATCGCAGGTTCAAAGCCAGCCTCAGCAATTTAGCGAGGCTCTCAGCAACCTAGTGAGGCTCTGTTTCCAAATAAGATATAAAATCAGGCTGGGGTGTAGCTTGGAGGTAGAATGTTTCTAGGTTCAATCCCCAGCACCCCCCCCCAAAAGCTGAGACTTAAGCACCTCAGGCTTCAATCAAATAGTCTGTGTTTAGATCTTGATTCTGTACTTCACAACCAACTTTATGACCTTGTGCAGGCAAGCCGCTGCACCTCTCAAGGGCTGGGTTAAAGAAGGTTGACAGTAGTAGTGTCTGCCTAAGAGGTTGTAATGAGTTGAATAAACCCAACACTAAACTCAGTAGCTGTTGCTATCACTGTTGTTTGGGGCATGACTATACTGTATCATAATTCTTTTTCTTTTTTTTTTTTTTTGGTGCTGGGGATTGAACCCAGGGGTGTTCTACCTCTGAGCTACACCCCCAGCCCTTTTTTATTCTTTGATTTGAAACAGGGTCTCACAAAGTTGCAGAGGGCCTAAGTTGCTGAGACTGGCCACAAACCTGCGATCCTCCTGTCTCAGCCTCCCAAGTACTAGGATTACGAGCATGTGCCAGCATGCCCAGCCTGTATTATAATTCTTATACCACTGTTTTATGATTAATTATCTTCAACTATCTATAGTTATTATGCAGGAAAGTGTTTTTCCATTTATCTAACATATATTTATTAGAGGAAGAGGTGGTTAACCAGAGGCCCAAAAGTCGAATCAGACCTACAGACAAATTAGGCTCAAGGATGGATTTTATTTATTTATTTTTTATGCTGGGGATTGAACCCAGGGTTCTGTGTATGCCAGGCAAGTACTCTACCACTAAGCTACACCCCAGCCCCCGGATTTGAAATATTTTTTATCAACATTTGAAATTGTGAGATTTAGTTTCTTTGTACTGTATCATGTTAGTCAAAGGAGCAGGGTTGGTGAACTGGTGTGACAGGGATATGTAGGCAGGGGGAGTTACTGTTTCAGTACTTCAATTTTCTGTTTTTGACAACAAAAACACTAAAGGGAGATATGTGGGTTTACAACAAGATTAGAAGGTTAATCATGGACCTGTGAGCAACACTTTGTTAGGAGCCCTGTTTTTGGCTCCAGGTTTCTAAATACCTGTGCTTTAACCCAGCATGCTAGTCTCTGTGGTAGTTAATTGCTATGCTACCCTAACAAGAGAATGTTAACACATGGAGAGATAAGTGGATTTGAACATCAGTGATTCCTCCCCTGCAGTATAGAAAATACTCCTTAGGAAATGGAACTTCCTGTTTGGCTCTGGAAGGAAAATCTCTTTTCACTTCCATGTAGCTACTTCTTTAGTTTTAAATTGGGGTTTACAGTACTTGGGAGGCTGAGAAGGGGATGGCAGGTTTGCAGCCAGCCTCAGCAATTTAGTGAGACCCGGCGCAACTTAGTGAGACCCTGTTTCAAAATAAAGAATAAAAAAATAGGGCTGGGGGTGTAGCTAGGAGGTAGAATGCCCCTGGGTTCCATCCCCAGTACTGCAGAAAAAAAGGGGGGGGTTAAAAAAAATCCTGGAGCCCAGGTGTGGTAGTACATGCTTGTAATCTTAGTACTGGGGAGGCTCAGACAGGAGGATCACAGGTTCAAGGGTACCCTCAGCAACTTAGTGAGGCTCTTAGCAACTTATCGAAACCCTGTTTCCAAATAAAAAATAAAATAGGGCTGGGGGTGTTGCTCAGACAGAATGCCCCTGGGTTCAATCCCCAGCACCAAAATAAAAAAAAAAAAGGAAAAAGAAAAATCCCCTGGATTTTCAAGAGTTGGGTAGTAACCAAAAGGAGCTACTTAAGTTCTTGTGTTTAAGTGTGCAAAGAATATGTTTCAGGTTGCCTCAAACTGTGCTTTTGTAGCTTGCTGAACAGTCAGCTTTGGGAAAGCATTGTTGGCCGGCAAGTTTACTTTTCAAAACTTGGTCATTTTCATATGGTATAAAATTCAAAAACTCTTCTTGAGATGAATTAAAAATATTCTCTTGACTTTCTTTTTCTATCACTTAGGAAAAGTGTTCCCCAGGAAGTAAGTGTAAGTAAGAATTCATGTTTTCTTTTGGGTTTTAACATTTAAAGTCTGATACACCTGGAATCTTAGAATAAGGTTAGGCATGCATAAATTGTACGGAAGTTGGAGTCTTTTTTTTTTTTTAAAGAAAGTCTTAACTATTGTATTGCTTCTCCGGGTTTTTTTTTTGTTTGGTTGGTTGGTTGGTTAGTTTGGTTTGGTACTGGGGATTGAACCCAGAGGCATTCTACCTCCAAACTACACCCTCAGCCCGATTTTATTTCTTATTTTGAAATGGTCTCACTAGGTTGCTGAGAACCTGGGCTAAACTGCTGAGGCTAGCTTTGAACCTGCGATTCTCCTGTCTCAGTCTCCGAAGTACTGGGATTACAAGAGCGCGGCCACCACGCCCAGCTTGCTTCTCCATTTTAAGGGAAGGTCATGGGGAATTTTTTTTGCGGACTATTAGTCCTTTTCTGCAGAAAACATGGCAAAACACAGGAGGGAATGAAAAAGATCCACAACCTCAGCACCACCATATATATAACAGAATTGGGATCATACACATATTGTATATTAACTTTTTTCACTCAAGATTGGAATAGAACATAGGTTTGGAATCTTGAATGGTTGCTAGGAAGGGTTCCAGAGGTGTGCGTGTGCGTGTGCGTGTGTGTGTGTGTGTTTTACTGGGGCTTGAACCCAGGGGTATTCTACCTCAGAGCTACACCCCCAGCCCTATTTTGAAACAGGGTCTAGGTTGCGGAGGGCCTCACTTAGTAGCTGAGGCTGGCCTGAACCTGCGATCCTGTCTCAGCCTCCCAAGTACTGGGATTACGAGCGTGCGGCACCACGCCTGGGTCAGTTTTGTTTTTAAACGATCCCAGTATCATTAGAGGAACGCGTGATCTCCAGGCTCGCCTCTAAAGCGCGCACTATTAGAGGACGCCCCTTCTAGTGGAGGCAGCCCCGACGGTGCACGGGAGGCCGCGGGTGCGCGCTCGGCGTGGGCGCGCGCGGCGCAGCGCGTGCCCGTGGGCGTGGGGGCGGCGGGCGGCCGTGGCTGCAGCGCCCCTAGCGGCGCGCGGGGGATCCGCCGTCGCTCCGCGGTCCGCGGGCCCGGCCCTCCCTCCCTCCGCGCCGCCGCCTGTCGCGCCCCGGCGCTCGCGGCACTTCCGGGCGGCTGTCGTGCGGTCGCCGGCCGCGGGCGGCGCTGCGCCGGGCGGGGCGCGGCGCTTTAAACTTTGTTTTTTAACTTCGGGGGCATGGTGGCAGCGCCCGCCCCTTGGTGCGCGGCTGTGCCCACCCGCGGTCCTGCGTCCAGTCTCCAGATGCTGCGGCGTCATGAGCCGCGAGGGCACGCGGGCCGCGCTGGTGGCCGAGGTGATCAGAGGTGAGGGGCGCGGGCCGCGCTGGTGGCCGAGGTGACAGAGGTGAGGGGCGCGGGCCGCGCTGATGGCGGAGGTGACAGAGGTGAGGGGCGCGGGCCGCGCTGATGGCCGAGGTGACAGAGGTGAGGGGCGCGGGCCGCGCTGATGGCGGAGGTGACAGAGGTGAGGGGCGCGGGCCGCGCTGATGGCCGAGGTGACAGAGGTG
>PVJS01054465.1:5000-12953 GCA_004027185.1 Glis glis | reverse complement strand
GAATTTTTAATAACTTAAGAAAGGCTAGACCAGATGGACTCTACAAGAATTAAGGTAAATTCAGAACGATCAAGAAAGTTAATTTTCTTAATCCTCGCTAGACAGGAAATTCCATCTATGCCCTAGTTGCTTGATCTACTATGTACCTTGTTTAAAAGCCACAATATGCTATATGTTCTGACTCTTGTCTGCTTGCTGCAATAGCAATAGATTGGAGAAACACTATCGGTCATTATATAAAGTTGGCCAGTATTATTCTGGTATACTTAACACAGGTACTGTATGAAAGCCATCCATTTGTTTATTTATTCGTTCATTTAATAGAGATTCATTGCATGCCTACCATGTGCCCAGCACCATGAGATGTATAATTGTCAATAGGAACAACTAAGGACATACCTTCTAGTGAGCTTATTATCTTCAGACTAATAAGCAGTCAATTGCAATTTTGGTGCTCAGTAAAGCTAGTGTGTGCTCTGCAGGAATACATGGAGGCTGTGCCGGGGAGTGGGTAAAGAGGAGGATGATATAACAAGTGATGGTCAGACTATAATCTGAATGGTTAATGGGATTAGCCATTTGAAATAGATGGTGTCTGGGTCAGGGCACATAAAAAGGATTAAAGGTGAGAATTAGCTTGACTGATAGGAACTGAAGGTGGTTCTTTCTGACTGGAGCATCAAAGCTGAGGAGGAAAGCACAGGCAGGAGTGGAGGCTCCTAAAGGAAGCAGGATGTTTCAGATGGAAACTTAGCCAGGGACTTCTGCTGCACTCTTGCTGTTCGAAAACTCTGTTGGTGGAGTCCTCTGATTGCTTTATAATTTTTTATTAAAATTTTTTATACTATTGGGGATTGAACTCAGGGGCATTCTACCTCTGAGCTACACCCCCAGCTCTCTTTATATAAATTTTTGAAATACCGTTTCACTACATTGCTCAGAGTCTCACTATGTTACTGAGGCTGTCCTCCAACCTGCAATCCTCCTGCCTAAGCCTCCCAAGTACTGGAATCACAGGCGTGCTCCACCATTCCTGGCTTGATTTTTTAGAAATGTGCTGCCTCTGCCCTCTGTGCTTCAAAAGCTTCAATGCCACCTTCAGGTAACATTGCACTCAGCTTCTACTATACAAAAGTAATTGAAATAGAGAGGCAAGGAAACAACCAGTAAGTAAATGTTCCAATCTCACTGAAAAATCATGTGTCTTGTTTTGTGTTTGAGAAAGAGGCAATGTCATTACTACAACAATGAAAAAGGTATTTGTAAGAACAAGTAACTATGATTGACAGCAACTAATTGAATATTTCAAAAGAGCTAGTAGAGAGAATTTTGAATGTTTTCAAAATAAAGAAATGATAAATGTCTGAGGTGATAAATATACCAGTTACCTGATCTGATGGCTACACATTTTATACATATCTTGGAATACTACACGGTACCCCATAAATATGTACAATTACTATGTGTCAATTAAAACTAAAAACATATTTTTAAAAAAGTAATGCATGAAAACATAGATGACAAAATAAAACAATAAACTGGAGAGCAAGCGCTGTCCCAAGCCAGTCAAGGTCACCTCCCTCTGAAGTCTGATCTGCTGCCTGATGTCAGTAGCAGTTGTATGTGACAATTTGGCCCACTGTTCGACAGATCACCTGGCTTGCTAAGGTCCTTTAAGTCCAGTCTTCATCCCAGAACCTCGACACAGCTGAATTTTAAACTGCTAGAGCCATTTCCCAAGAACACATGTCAACAAGTTATCCAGGTATTCAACATATACATACCGTAATCGATACTTCTGAACTTTAATTGGCATACCGTCATGCCACATTCTTCTTTGTGGTCGGTTTGTTGAAACTGTTTTTGGCATGTTCATTTCTAAGCAAGGGCAGATTCATTACTTTAAATTTGGCTAAGATACAAATATGATAACGTAGATTCTTAGAAAAATGTCTACACCATTTTCCCCTAGCATGGTTTAAGTATAGAATTAATAAATCTTAACCTATAAAATCTCTTATCTGCCAAAGAATTATTTCACAAAATTCACCAGGTCAGAGGACTGTTTCCCTTTGTATTTATAAAAAAAAGAAAGTCAATAATACATCTGATATAATACAATTTATAAGGGATGTTTAATGATGCAGTTTTTCTTTACACAAGTCTCCTGGTCTGTAAAAAACTATTTGAAATGCAGCCTTCTTTGTGAACTCTTTCATGAATTTTACAAATCAAATTTGATATCCACTTTTCTTCAATATCTTACTACTATTTTAAATTTCTCCTCATGTTTTGTATTATATTTATGTATGGACTTTTATTTTCCAGCTTTTAAGATAAATAGTGTTGTATACTCTGCATTAGGTGTTTTAAACATCGTCAGTTGAAGAGATGGGTATCTTACATAATAGGCCTCCCCAGGAAATAGTGTGTTGTACTAGAAGCAAGAACCTGACTTTGAATCCTGTACTTGCAATTCCCTTGCTGAGCGCCTTTAAGAAATATAATTAACCTGTTTGTGTCTTATTTTTTCACCTGGGAAATAAGAATATGAACACATGATTGACAGGTTTGCTTTGAAGAGAGCATATCTAAGTGCATTTAGAAGGTAGTAACTGATTGTTACTTCTTTCTACCTTTTAGAAGAATCTGTCAATTTTTATTTCAATATTTGAATAGAACTATTTTGTGCTTTTTAAAGTATATAATTTTCTTGTACACACAACAATTTAAAAAATATAATAGGTTTTCCAATTATTATAAATAGTTTATCTCTAAAAGTCATGTGTGTTCTTTTTATTTAGAGAAAAGAGTTTGGCCTTACATAAAATGTACAGAGATGTGATGTGTCCCGTTATTGTTACTTACGCCCTTTTCTTTATGCCTGTGGAGATCCCGTGTGTCATGAAATTAAGTGCTATTGGAAACAGCAAGGAGTTCATGAATCAACAACAGCCCAGTGAGCTGTTATTTACAGTAACATTACAGCCATGATTTATGCCCATGAGGTTCCTAGGTGACAAGGGAACTGAGATTGTAAATTAATGTAGACTTGGATTGTGGCACAGGAGGTGCGGGCTGCCTTTGTTTTCTATTTTGAGGCACAACAAAGGACCCAGGGATGACATACTGGCCCAGACATCGGCTAAGCTCACATTACATTTCACACTCTGGCCCATCGTCTTCTGATTTCTTTTTCGTGTGAGAAGTGTTTGCTATTTTATTTTCCTGTTGCGATGTATGTATCCTCTTCATGCAGCCTGATGATTAACTCCGAGTGACTGAGGACCTGCCACCCATCGCTTACCAAGTCCAAAACCACCTGCTGTCCTTTCATAACGCGAGACGGCGTGTTCTCATTGCGGGCGGTCATCAGGTGCCTTCTGTTGCTTGTTCTTAAAAGTCACCAAAAGCATTTATTGCAGACTGTATGCACAGTGAAGGTGACCTCAGAGTGGGCACGTGTCAAAATCACCGCGGAGAGCTACTGATCTGATAAATCTCAATGAGGCTATAAAATTTTCATTTTCCAAGTATGGTTCACTCATTATGTGAAGGTTAAGGGTTTGACTTCTAATTTTGTTGTTTCAGGTGATCATCTGAGAAATTTAGAAAAATAGAAAGAGAACTGGTTATTTTAAAAATACATCTACAAATATTTTTTTTCTTTTTAAAGAACTTTTGCAATGCTGGTGTCTCTTGATTTTCACCCTAAGGTAAATAGAGCAGATCTATTTTCTTAATAATACAGAAAAGGTCTAGTGACATCATCTAAAGTGTTCTTGTTACTACAATTTGGAACCAGAACAAGAATCCAGGTTTTTTGAGTCTTACTTCAGCGATTTTCCTACTATAGAATTGCCTCTTTAGCCATCTGTGATATGAGAAATTTGAAATTATTTGTTTGACAAGGGAAGGTTAAAAACTGGGTTCATGTATATGAATATATACATGTCATAAGTGCAGATTTATCTGCATAAGCATATATTTGCCTCCATCTTATTCCACAATATATTTCAAATAGTGTTTGACAATGCAGTCAAAAAAACACAAATAAATAAAATTCCAAGCTAGAGAAAATGCAGTTTGAATGGAGTGATAGAATATAAAGGAAGGTTAAAATGTACTATAAAATGAAAACCAGAACATGAAGTATAATGACACAAACAAGAATAAACATACAATCCTATATTGACAAATACAAATGAACGAAGCTTGTGGTAATATTAAGCAAAGAGCATTCTTAGGTTGGATTACAAGGAAAATGAGCAGTAACAGGGTTATTTAACAAGAAGCAACTTAGAGACATTGAAAATGAAAGCTACAGAACAACATACCATACAAATTCAAATATTGTATCATATTATACATGACTGAAAATAGGGCACAATCATTAAATAAGAGAAAAAAGAGTCTTTAATGGTGAAAAACAGTGCTCTTTGCAGTGAAAATATGATACCTGTGAATATCTATTCACCAAAAAACATAGCAATGACATCCTCACAGCAAAAATAAAATCACATTCACAGAAAAATACACAGAACACATTGGTAATTTATTTTCATTCGCTAGATCTCTGAGCCTTTGATAAATTTAAAAGTGAAAGATTCTTAAGGATGTGGATACCTAAGTAAATAAGCAAAAGATAAGCTAGTTCTAACTGATATGACAAACTCTGTATGTGACTTGGAGACAAAAGAAATGTACCTTTTTATAAGCATAATAGCCACTCATAAGACTTAATTATATATGACACAAAAATGTATCAGTACATGTAAGAGAAGAAACAAGAAATACAGCATTCTTGGATCACAATGCAATACAAGCAGAAATAATAAACAAATTGAAAGTAGCAATTGCCACCACTTGGAAATAAAAACAAACAAAAACTGTTCTTAAGCAATGAAAAAAAATTGAGTCTAAAGGAAAGAATACCTAGAAAATGTCACCAAAATATAGTCTCCGAATCTGTGAACTATAGCTAAATAATTGTGTAGGAAATTTCTCAGGCTTAATATTTAAATTACTAAAAAAGAAATAATCAAAAGAAATGAGTTGAGCATTTATCACGGAGATGTAGGAAAGAAACAACAAATAGTCTCAAGTAAAGGGGAAGGAGGACAGTAGTGAGAGAAAACTGGAAATTAGTAAGTTAGAAAATGGGAAAATATAGAACTATTGAGTTAATCCAAGAGCAAATTTTTGAAAAAACTAGGTAAATCGACAACTTAATCAAGACAAAATAAAAATAAAAAAGGAAAAAGTATGAATGCATAAGTAAGAATTGACAAGGGGGAAATAACTACTGTTTGCGAAGAAGTTGAAAGAATCATATGTTATTTAACATTATTCAAATGACTTTGCACATCTTGATGAAACAGGAGATTTTCTAAAAAAATTTACAACACAGCTTCCAGAAGATAAAAATGTTTAAGTAGTTGAACTGTCATGAAGGCAAGGGAAGAATTTGTATTTTGCTAATTTTTCCCCCCACTACCCATTAGACCATGATTCTTTCTTAGTGTATGGAGCAGAAAACTCTCATCTATTTAAATGTTCCAGAGTATAGATAGAGGAAAAGAATTTTTGAATTGTTTAATTTTTAATAACTAAACTTGACAACAAAATCTCTAAAAATCAACTAAAATACCATTTCTAAATGAAATATATTTGTGGTATAAAAAAGGAAAAAATTATTTCAACCTATAAATGCTAACAGGAGAAATCTTAGAAACACTCCCAGTAATGCTGGGACAAGACAAATATGTTGATATTATAGCCATTATTTAAGATTGTTCTAGAAGTACTAACTCAATTATGTAAGAGAAATAAAATGAAAGTATAAAAAATTGTTCAGGTTGGAGTAAAATGATTATAGAAGATGAGATAGAACAGAATACTTATAAAACCTAAGAGACTGCTGAAAAACCGGTAGCTTTTGCATGTCATATAATAGACAATTGGGATGTGGAATAAAAAAAAAGACTCCACAACCCATTTATAGTAGCAGCAAAAATAATTAGGAATAAAGTTAATGAGATGTAGATAGATAGATAGATGATAGATATAGATAGATAGTAAGAAAGAAATACATATGCTGTCTATGTGGAGAATAGCTCTGAAATGTACTCAAAAAACTTTTAAAAGTTGGTGACTCTGTGGAGGGGAACTAGTACCTGAGTGACTTAGTTTTTTCCTGTTGAATTTTTCATGTCCATGTGTTACCTATGTAATAAATGCATAAATTTTATTTTTATTGTATATAATCCTAAAATCCTGCACAGCTGTTAAATTCTAGTCATCATCTGATTTGAAGCTTCTCTTTAACCCAAGAAAAAAGAAAAATGAATTTTTAAAAAATAGTGATTGAACAAAACAACCATCAAACCCATAGTGATTGAACAAAACAACCATCAAACGCATGATTGTGTGATTTGTACTGTTCAAAAGGAAAGGTACGCCAGTCTCTTAACGGAAGCAATGCTTTCTCTGGCTTATGTTTGAAAGAAAATTGACACATGTATCTTTCCCAGGTAAGAATCCTTTATGCATTTCAAACATCAGCACAAGTAACAGTGTAGCAGAGACTATGCACCTGCCCACAAAATTCTATTTTTCTTGTGCACAATATAGAATTATCTGTGTGAAGCTGCTGCCCAGTTGGAAGCACGCAGCCCAGCACTCTCTGCAGTGAGGTGTGACTATTTGTCTAATTGCTATCCATAGAAAGCAAGTATAAGATATGAGTGTCATTCGCTGGCCAAGGACATTTAAGAAGAGCTGTGTCCCTCCCAGCTCTTCCTCCTCGTTTTCTATGGATTGGATACACATGATTAAGAGGGCCTAGGGTGTGGCACAGCCACAAAATATTCCCATATTACGTGAGTGAGAACTGCACACATGCTCAGAGCACATCCTTCAGGCTGACAGGAGAGTGTGAAATGAGCTTCTATTGTGTTCCAGACAGGTATAGAGGTGTTGGGCCTGTTAAAGCATTTTAGCTTATTTTACCCAAAGAACTTGTTTTGTGTTTCTTATAGCAGCCCCAAGTACAAGTCTAGGACACAATACTAAGATATAATCCAGTTAAAATAGGTCTTTTTTTTTTGTGGTACCAGGGATTGAACCTAAGGGTGTTCTACCTCCAAGCTACACCCCTGGCCCTATTTTTTATCCTTTATTTTGAATCCGGGTCTCACAAAGTTGCGGAGGGCCTCACTAAGTAGCCGAGGCTGGCCGTGAACCCGGATGCTCCCCGGATCCTCCGGTCTCCGCGTCCCAAGTACTGGGAACACAAGCAGGCGCCACCACACCCGGCTAAAATAGGTCTTTCAGGGAGCTCTCATAGCATATTCTGGTGTTTGTGGCTTTCTGATGGTGCAGTTAAAATTAAGGATCTCAACTAGTTAGACTAGAGGGTTACCTGGTTTTGAAATTTCCTTCCATAAATATTTTCTCTCTCAATTGGGTTTTTTAATAAATAAAGGACAACAAAAAAGTTAAAGATTTATTCTCTGAAAGGCTTGAAATGCAGGTATTCTGTGTTGCTGATCAACAGAAAATCTATTTACCTGCTAAAATGATGTAAACGACAGAATTGATATGTTTACTATGAAAATTGAGGATCCTACCTATGCTCTTGTGTAAATAAATAGCCAAGTCTCTCTACACAGAGATTAACTACACTAATATCCCCGGGCGGCACCAGGATTGCCTTAAGGCATAAATTAGTGAATAAAAATAGAAATCAGTCCATTATCCTCTATAGTATATGAATAAATAAGCAATAAATCTTCAAAAGTTGACAACTTAAAACACAGCTGATTTCTACTTGCACATTTTTCAAAGCAGAAGCCATGATATGTCATCCAGGGCCACTTAAATCTAAAAGAATGCGCTCACACCGTATTTGGTTGGTTAAATGAGAAAAATGGAGATTCCATAAATATGAGT
>PVJS01054464.1:0-12950 GCA_004027185.1 Glis glis | reverse complement strand
TCCGTTGTGATCTGAGAAGATGCAGGGAATTATATCACATCTTTTGAATTTGCTGGTGCATGCTTTGTGACCCAGTATGTGGTCTATTTTGGAGAATGTTCTGTGGGCAGCTGAGAAAAATGTGTATTCAGGTGTTGCTGGTTGAAATAATCTGTATGTGTCTATTAGATCCAGCTGGTCTATGGTTTTCTTTAGGTCTAACAATCTTTATTCATCTTTTGTCTGGAGGATCAATCTAGTGGCATGAGTGGCGTGTTGAAGTCTCCCAATATTATTGTGTTTGGGTCTATTTGGGACCTAATGTCCCGAAGACTTTGTATTATGAATGTGGGTGCGCCCACATTTGGGGCATAGATGTTTACTATTATTATATCTTCTTGTTGGATTGTTCCTTTTATTAGTAAGAAGTGACCTGCTTTGTCTCTTCTGATGTGTTTTAGCTTAAAGTCTGTTTTGTCAGATATAAGTGTTGCTACCCCTGCTTGTTTTCGATCTCCGTTTGCATGGTATATCTCTTTCCATCCTTTTACCTTTAGTGTATGAGTATCTTTGGCTAGAAGGTGAGTTTCTTGTAAGCAGCATATAGTTGGATTATGCTTTTTAATCCACATTGCCAGTGTATGCCTTTTAATTGGGGAGTTGAGTCCTTTGACATTCAATGTTATTATTGAGATATGATTTTTGTTTCCTGTCATTTCGAGTTCTATTTTCTGTTTGCTGTAGTGACAAATCTCCTTGTTTAGTTGCCTATCTGGTGTAGTTCACCTCTCCTGTGGTTCTGAAAACTGGTTTTTTTTTCCTTCTTTGTGATTTATTTCTTTTAGGATTTTTTCCAGTGTTGGCTTGGTCCTCATGAATTCTTTAAGTGATTGTTTATCATGGAATGTTTTTATTTCTCCATCAATTTTAAATGATAGCTTTGCTGGATATACCAGTCTTGGTTGGAAGTCTTTTCTTCCAGGGTCCGGAGTACTCCATACCAATCCCTCCTGGCATTCCTGACTCGGGTTGAGAAGTCTGGGGTGATTTTTATTGTTTTGCCCCTGTGTGTCACCCTTTCTTTTGCTCTTGCTGCTTTTAGGATTCTTTCTTTGGCCTTTACATTAGACCTTTTTATTATTACGTGGCGTGGTGAGGTCCTTCTTTGGTCCTGTTTTTACGGTGTTCTATATATGTCTCCTGTATGTGAATGTCCAAGTCCTTTTCTATATTTGGAAAATTCTCTGAAATCATTTCTTTGAAGAGATTTCTTATACTCTTCGTCTGTTTCTAATCCTTCTTCGATGCCTTTCATCCTTAGATTAGGACGTCTTGTATTGTCTTGTATTTCTTGGATGGCCAGGGTGTGTTGTTGTAATATCTTCTGTATATCGTTGACTGTGTTTTCAGTTTTGAATGAACTGTCTTCCAGGAGTGATACCCTGTTTTCCATGTGGTTTAGCCTACTAGAGTTGGTTTCTATGACAGTCTTTAATTTGTTTATTGACTCCTTCATTTCGTTCAGTGTTTCTTTCTGATTCTTTCTTAGAGCCTCAACTTCTTCCTTCATCTCCTCTATGCTTTCTTTGAGGCCTTTCATCATTCTGAAGATCGAAATTCTGAATTCACTGTCTTGCATTTCCTGTAGGTCAGTATCAGTAATCTCACTTGATTCATTGTTTTCTTATTTCTTCACTGTTCCTCATTCTTATATTTTCAGTGTTTTCAATTTTGTGTTTCTGTTGCCTCCGCATCATCTTCCTTTCTATGTATAAGACCTCTTGATGGTCCCTGTAGACCCAATTGGGTCAGTACGCTGCAGGCTGTGGTTCCCTCCCATCTATTTGACCGGGGCGTGGTGTATGTATGTGTGTGAGGGGGAAACGTAGGTTCCAGAGCTCAGTTATTGGCACGTGAGGCACACTTTGAAGTGCGGTGTTGGATGTGGGCTCCGAGGCACAGGTGACGATGCTGTAAGATGCCCGGTCTCCGAGGCGCAGGTGCCTGGGCCCCAGGTGTTGCACACATGCTCTGGGTCTCGGGGGGCATCACTGGGGGTTGCCTGGGCTCTGGTGTGTGGTGCTGAGTATCTCCCATGGGCCCGAGGGGGGGTGCGAACTCCGGGTATTGGGTGGTGGTGCCTGAGGGTGCACAGGCACTAAGGATTGCACATGGCCCCTGTGAGGTGCTTGGGCTCCTGGAATTTGGGTAGTGGTGCCGGTGTGTTCCCTGGCTCTGAGACAGTGTGGAGGTTCACGCGGGTCTCAATTGGTGGTGCTGGAGGGTATCCGGGCTCTGAAGTGCGGCACAGGGGCTCAGAATTCTGCTTTGGTTTCTCCTTCCAATCTGTCTGCAGTGCCAGGGGCTGTTAGCCCCGGCTGTAGGGACCGGGGTAAGATGGCTCCTTACCGATCCTGCCGACACAGGATTGCAGCTTTCTGTGGGAATCTGTAGCTGGTAGACTCTGTGTCTGTGTATTCGTACTCGGGTTACTGGATTTTGAGTTTTGGTTCTTCTGTGTCTGTGAAATGTTGTTTAGTTCTGAGCTCCTGAGGTGATTCTGAGACAGTTTTGAGACAGGCTCATTCAGGGGCTCCTATTCCATCACCATCTTGAATCCTCCTCCCCTTTTTAAATTTTGAAACAGGGTTTTGCTAAGTTGCTGAAACTGGCCTTGAATCTGCACTCCTCTTGTCTCAGCCTCCCAAGTATTAGAATTAAAAGTATGTGCCACTGTACCCAGCTCATGGTGGTATATTCATACCTCTTCAACACTAGAGATAAACTGAAACCATATTCTAGATCCCTGTCCACATCTGGAGCATCCTAAGTATAAGCATGAGTAATCAGCTTCTTGAGTTTATGAACCAGTTATGAACCAGGCTGGCTACAGGTTCCCACGAGAACCAAGATGCAGCATAAGTATTTAAAATATAACCTTACTCCCCTGCCCTAGAAATCTCCCCAACTGTGAAAGGAAACATAAAAGCAAGTCTGGAAGATGCCTTCAGGCTTAGTTTTTGGAGTGGGGAGGGGACGTCAGAATGGAGGGGGGAGAAAAATAGGTTTATATGATCCTGATGTGACATTAGTACATAGTAGGAACACAGATACACACATAAGTGTGGCCGATGGCTCCTTTAAATTGGCTTTTAACTCCCAGGGTCAAGACAGCCTGTTTTGACCTGCCGGGCTCCTCCTGATCTAAACACAGGGCTGTCTGCACAGTGTATGCACATGGTGACATCAGCATGCACTCCCCAGGTGAATTTCAAGCCTAGGACCTGTGTTACTTATGCAAGGTTCCATCTGTCAGAAAAGCAGCACATCCAGCATTTGTCCCAGATGATGTGTGATTTTCAGAAACAACAAGTCCTTGTGAAGAGTAGGGAGGTTAGGGCAGGGCAGGGAAGAGGAAATAGTGAGGAACTACCTGAATGCCAACATTCCATCTTGAGCATTATATAATAAGCTGTAGAATATGTTGTTTGGAACATACAGTTCACCCACCTTTGCATGCTTTTTTACCAAGAAAATTAAAACCTGCCACTTGGACTCTGTTCATTGGATTACTGAATGGAATCCTTATTGTCCCAGGCTCGCATGGACTGTACCTCCTCATTTCAGTCATGCACACACATGGTTTATTTGGCCAAGCCTAGACTGTTGAGAAATCTGTGACCTTTGGGTCAGGACTCATTCAATAGGCTGAACCAATCAATAGGGTCAGGACCAAAACTGAGCAAACACCGACTTTGGGGATGGGGGGAACACTATCACACATACTACTGCCAAATATACTGGAGAAGTTCGTGAGAAAATATACCAAAAAATCCTTAGAATTTTGTTTTTGACAAAGCCTCGTACAAAATGGATATCTGTTGACTTTCACTCATCTTTATTTTGGTGCCATTATGTATCAGTTCTTTATTTAAAGACTGCCCTTTGCCAGGCGTGGTGGCGCACGCTTGTAATCCCAGGACTTGGGAGGCTGAGACAGGAGGATCACAGGTTCGCGGCCAGTCTCAGCTACTTAGTGAGGCTCTCGGCAATTTAGTGAGACCCTGTTTCAAAATAAAGAATAAAAAATAGGGCTGGGGGTGTAGCTCGGAGGTTGAACGCCCCTGGGTTCAATTCCCAGCACCTCACACACACAAAAAAAGTCTGCCCTTTGTACTTAGTTAATATTATATATTCCACGTTGTGAAATAAGTTAAACAATGGGGAAATGATCTGTTGCTAAAGCAACAGCTACTTACTTTCCCATTAAAGATAATGAATCTAAGTATCAAGAAGTGGTTAAAATACAAGTTAGTCAACACAGGAGTAGACAGAAATGTTTCAAGGGTTACACAGCTCTTAAGAACTTTCATCTTTAAAGAATGGATAAAGAAAATTGTAGTTATACACACAATGGAGTTTTACTTAGCCATAAAGAAAAACAAAATTATATCATTTGCAGCTAGAGAATATTAGGCTAAGTGAGATCAGCCATTCTCAGAAAGTCAAGAGTTGAATGTTTTCTCTCATATGTGTAAGCTAGAGAGAAAATAGGAAACAAAAAGGGGACTTCAGATAAATGAGAGAGATCAGAAGAATAGTGGAAGGGGATCAGGAGAGAGAGAAGAGTAAGGGAAAAAAGGAGACTTGAGGAAGGAAATATACCAAATAATGCCATGTTCATATATGAAGGTATCACTACCAATCTCACTAGCATGTACGGGGGTGGGGTAGAAGGATGGGGTGTGGAGGGAAACACACAAAGAGATGTTATACGCACATATGTATGTATCGCTTTGCATCTTACTATGATATATAATTACACTGCACCAATAAAATTCTTCTTAAAAACCTTTCATCTTTAAAGCAAGGTATTAAGTCTTGAGATGTGTTTCCATTCCAGTCAGTCCTCAATCAATTAGTCAACATATATTTATCAAAGCCTACCATGTCCCAAGCACTGTGCTCCTGGGGTACATTAATGAACAAGACAGATAAGAGTGGAACAAAGGGGATTAAGACAGAGAAACAGGGGAGGGATTCTGTTTTGTTTTGTTTTTGATTAACTGAGAGCTGTTTGTGATAGAGGCCAGGAATGACCTCTCCACCGTTGCCTGGGACATTTAAATTGAAATCCTGGGCAAATGCAAAGCCAGAAGGGGCTAAGGACAAGGGAGACAGTGAGCAGCATGTAGTTGCTGATGGGTTTTGAAAGGGGAAGGGGGTGGCCAAGCTGCAGAGGGAGGGCAGTGGAAGTGAGGAGGTTACAGAGATGTGATGGCTTACACACAGTGACAGCACATAAATTTAAGATGTATTTTGAAGTGGAGTCAACAGAGTTTGAAAATACTTTGACATAGGAATGGGGTTGAGAAAAAGAAATTCCCCAGGACTCTTACATTTCTGGCTTAAGATCATTTCTCTCAGTTTATTTCCTTCAAGTCACTTATTACAATTGAGGCGATTTAAACTATTATTTCATTAACTTATTTACTTGTTTACTCCATCCATTTGCAATAGTGCTGTCCAATAGAAAAGCAATTGAAGCCAACATGTGTAATTTAAATTTGCTACTAGCCACATTTAAAAAAAGAAAAAAAGAGGTGAAATTAATTTAATGATATCTTTTTACTAAATCAAATATAGTATATCCAAAATATTATTTTAACAAATAATCAATAGAAAAGGTTGAGATACTTTACATTTTTTTGTATGAAGTCTTCAAAAATCCAATGTGATGTTCATGCTGACGGCACATTTCAAGTCCTTAATAACCACCTGTGGCCAGGGCTTTATACTGGACAGTGCAGATCTAGAGTATGAGACATGGGGGAGGGAGGGATGCTCACTCTGGTCCATCATTATATCTCCAGCAACTAAAACATCTACAGCATACAGTGAGCATTTCATGTATTTGAGTGACTAAATGCCTGGCGATGGGGGATTATTGGAGCATCAATTTGGAGGGTGAGGATCAAAGCTTCCATTTTGGACTAGGTAAGACTGAGGCATGTACAAGACATCTAAGTGACCAGGTCAAGAAAGGAAGAGGATGTGAGAGTATGGGACTGAGAGAAAGGTCCAAGTGGAAACATAAATTTGGCACACTGACAGGTTCTAAATCCAAGGGAAACACTTATTACCTTGAGAAAGAGTACATAGAAAAGAAAAGGACTCAAGACTCTCCCTAAGAGATACCAAGTCATGATTTGATTTAAGACAACATGTAAGGCTTTGAATCACTGAGAGAGTTTTTCAATACAAAGAAACACAGCCCCAGAAAGGAGAAGAAGCCCAGCTGGGTTATGGAAGAACCAGATCTAGAACCCCAAACTCAGTAAAGGATTATTTCAAGAACATAGTTTAAGGCACAGGGACTAACAAGGAGCTGGGGAGGATCGTGGAGGGAGCCTGACCACCCATGAATTCCCAGGTCTAGGTGCTTTGAGAATCCATGAACTGCCTGCCTGCAGCATCTTTCAAGTTTGGAAGTAGACCAAGATTACACTTGGGATTTCTTGTAAGCCTTTGAAGTGCTTCTGCCTTGCATGTGTAACATCTAGAATTCTGAATAGGCTATTCCTCATAGAACTCTGTTTCTCCATCTATCTTAGAAAATGAAATTCTACTCCACCAGTGCATTGATGTAAATTAATAACTACTTTCTTCAAGAGAAATATCATTTGCAGCCGGGCATGGTGGTGCATGCTTGTAATCCTAGTACTTGGGTTCGCTGCCAGCCTCAGCTACTAAGGCCCTCCGCAACTTAGTGAGACCCTGTTTCAAAATAAAGACTAAAAAATAGGGCTGGGGGTGTAGTTCGGAGGTAGAATGCCCCTGGGTTCAATCCCCAGTTCCGCCAAAAAAAAAAAAAGAGAAATATCATTTGCAAATATTTATCAAATGTGTTGGTACAGTCAAATTAGGCTTTCTCTGATGCCCTTCCAAAACATGGAGCAAATTTGTGACACAAAGTTAGAGTTAGAGTTGTATCCGTCACATATTTAACTTCAAATTTAAGAAGTGTGAGATCATTTTAAAGGAAATCAAGAAATATAGATATAAGCCCCGAGTTCACCCTCAGGGAGACATGTAATCATGGAACTTCCCCCATTTGTTAAATGGCATAATGCTCACATACCTTGCTCAAGGTTGTTTTGAAGACTGAACTAAATAAGCCACGTGAATGTGTAAGAATTAAACAAAGTAGATACCTGAAATACCATATACATCACTTCTAACCGAGATAACAGGCTGAGTCCCGGTTATTTATCACTAGGACATATGAGTTTCTGTTTTTGTCGAGTAAATGGTAGGTTATGTTATGTGAGAATGGAGAAAACTATTTTATAGAGTCTTGGTATCTCCTATCTTTGAAACTTTAACAAGAAAATGAAGAAATACGCTAAAAAGAGAAACCGGGAAGGGGCAATTCGCAGGCAGAGGAGGAAGGCCAGGCAAAGTTAGGAAATAAAAGGCGAGTTACAAGGAATGACAGGGACGGGGAGGGGAGTGGGCATCCGCAGGGCAGGGACAGGAGCCAGTTGGAGTGGGGGCGGGGGTGGCTGGTCCGGTGACTTGCCAAGGCGGCACCGGGCGGAGGAGGGACTTGGCGAAGGGCAAAGGCCGGGCAAGACTTAAAATGGGATGACCTAGGAGGTGGATGCCACCAGTGACCCCCACGCCCCGGGGAAGGGGACCTCGAGGAATAACGGGAGGAAAGACGGGCCGCCGGGACAGTCCCAGGCTCCGGAGGAGTCGCACTGACCCGAAAGGGGAGACCCCGGGGCTCCCAGCAGCGGCCACCATGTGCGAGCTGTACAACAAGCAGGACACCCTGGCGCTGAGGCGGAAGCACGTCGGGTAAGACTCGGCGGGGCCGGCGGGGCGCGCGGAGAGGCAGGAGTGCTGCAGTGCGTGCGGAGAGCGGGAGACCCAGCCCGGAGGCGAGAGCGCGGGGCGCACGCGCACGCGCAGCGCGCCCCGGTCCTCAGACGCGCGCCCCCGCCCGCCCGCGCGCGCCCCCGCCCCCGCCCCCGCGCGCCCCCGTCCGCACACGCGCGCCCCCGCCCCCGCGCGCCCCCGTCCGCAGACGCGTGCGCGTGGCCGGCGCTTTGCAGCTCCGCGGCGGGCGGGCGGCGGGAGCGGCTCTCAGGGATGCGCGCTGCGAGGGAGATGGCGCCGCCACCCTCACCCCACTCTGAAGCTTGAAATCTATGAACTCAGAAGTACTTTTGATGATGGCTGTGAAAACAAACCAATTCTGACAACTTTTGTTTAAAATGGACTTTTTTTTCCATTTTAAACATGTATGTTTGGGTAAGCGGTAAAGGGTTAATCTAGCCAATTGGCAAAACTCGAAACCACTTTCTGTTAGAAAATCGGGGACTGCAGTTAGCACCTTGATCTCCCAAGCTGTGCGCCCATTTCGATTTTAAAATGCTGTTCTCAGTGGACCTTCCGGTCGGCTTTTGTTTTGCCCATGTTATAAACGACTCGGTAATATGGCCAGTGTGCAAGACTGACCTGGGCACCTGCCCTACTTGGCTGTCTCGTTACCTGCGTGACCTTTGCCAAATTCATTTCCTCTTTTATGAAAGTAGGAATAACATTCTACTTTATAGGAGCAAGCAAACAAGAATAATGCATGTGTTAGAGTTTGTGTCTGGTTTCTTGAAAGATGCGTGTAAATATGATTTATGAGTGTGGCATTTAGCAAACGCTAACACTGTGAAATCAACTGTCTGTAACATGTAATCAACTGCTACAGTGAGTGGACTGGTGGGCAGGAGAGGACCAGAGGAACACAAAAAAGAAATGACCAGCGTACTCTGGAGAAATGCTGCACCGTTTTGTTGTTTGTTTGTTTGTGGTTTGAACCCCGGGGCATTTTACCTCTGAGCCACACCCCCTGCCCTTTCTTACTTTTATTTTGAAACTGGGTCTCCGCTAAGTTTCTGAGTCTAGCCTGGAACCTGCGACCCTCCTGTCTCAGCCTCCTAAGTACCAAGTACCAGGATTACAGGTGTGCACCACCACACCAGGCTGCTGCTCAGTTTTTCATACTGAAGCTCCTGACCTCAACCAGGGAGGTTTCTAGATGGTTCTGGTAGTTGGATCACTCTCAAACCCAAAGTGAGGTCAAATGGCCAAAATCCTCCCCCATTAGATGATCACTGCCCACTTTTTCTAATCACTCATTTCATTAGTTATCAATCCTCTGTAATTCGATCCCATTGGAAACCTGATAGTTTCTGACTTGAGCAGAACAAATTCTGTGCGAGGAGGAATGTAGCTAGGGATGGACCAGATGAAGAATTTTACCTGAAGTCTGATGGGCAAGGTGGAAAGTATGTCAAAAAGACAGAGAAGTCTTAGCTTTCAGCTCCTGGCCATAGAAGAAGGTTTTCTGTGGATCTTAACTTGTAGGTGTAAATTAACAATTGAGTCTGAACCCACAAGAAATTCTCATTAAATATTACTTTCATTGTAGCTAATGTTTAAAAACTACCTTAACTAACCAAAGCACAGTGGTGCACACCTTTAATTCCAGCGAGTCAGGGAAGCTGAGGCAGGAGGATCCCAAATTCAAGATCAGCTGGGCAACTTAGCAAGACCTGGTCTCAAAATAAAAATTCAAAGGGCTGGGGATGTAGCTTACACACCTGTAATCTCAGTACATGGGACACTGAGACAGGAGGATCACAGGTTCAAGGACAGCCTCAGCAACATACTGAAACTCTCAGCAACCTAGTTTCAAAACAAAAAATAAAAGGGTTGGGGTGTAGCTTGGAGGTACAATGCCCCTGAGTTCAATCCCCAGTACAAAAAGAAGAAAGAAAGAAAGAAAGAAAGAAAGAAAGAAAGAAAGAAAAAAGAAAAGAAAAGAAAAGAAAAAAAAGAAAAAGAAAAAGAGAATTTGGCGAGCGGGGTGGTACACGCCTGTAATTCCAGTACCAGGGAGGCTGAGACAGGAGGATCTCAGGTTCAAGACCTGCCTCAGCAACTTAGCAAGACTCTCAGCAACCTAGCAAGCCCCTTTAAAAAAAAATTAAAAAGGGCTGGGGGTGTAGTTTGGAGGTAGAATGCCTCTGGGTTTCAATCTCCAGTACCAAAAAAGAAAAAGAAAAAGAAAAAGAAAAAAATTTACTTGATAGAGAACAAATACCACTCGAAATATGTGGAAATGAAAATGATCTCCTATGAAACCTTCATAGTATTTAGTTCTGCTCTTTTTATTTATCTTTTAGTGCTATTCATTTTTTAGAAAGTAGATAGGAAGGAGAGAGAGACAGAAAGACAAAGAAAGAACTATCTGGGATATGGCAAAACAGCCTACATTCAAATTTTGGTTTTCTCACTTACTGGCTATGTTAATCACGATCATTTCTTATTTTTTCTGTGTCTCAGTCACCTCACCCATAAAAATGAGAATTAAAACAGACCCTATTTTATAGAATTATTGGATTAAATGAGATAATATATGTAAAATATGTAACAGTTTCCGACACATAGGAAGCCTCAAAGGGAAAAAATGGTTATTTTTTTTCTGGTGAAACAAAATTTCTAAAGAGAAAATTAGTTACTGGTTTGTGTAATTAGAGCTATTAGCAAGCTGACTCATGTGCCTCTAAATCAAGTTGTCAAATCATGGGACATTTAATATAATCGGCATAAGCAATGGGAGCAGCGGCGTGAATGGGGGATTAAGGTGAAAGGTTCTAGGCTGATATGAAGTGGAAAAAAATGCATGTCATCCAGGTTGTTTGCCCTTTTGTTTATGTAATTGTAACTTTCCACTGATGGTGAACTCAGTTTAGAAGGAAAAATACTGAGTCCTCCTTTCAGACCAAAGTATTTCCTTTGATTATTTCTAGGCCCTCATGCAAAGTGTTCTTTGCTGCGGATCCCATCAAAATAGTGCGAGCCCAGAGGCAGTACATGTTTGACGAGAGAGGAGAACAGTACTTGGACTGCATCAACAATGTTGCCCATGGTAAGCAGCCTGTCTCTGTAGTACTTTGAAGGCAATGTTTCTGAAGCAGTATTTGTCTCAGGAATTGTGGTGCTGCAGTTCTCTCTGAGTGGGTGAGTTGTCCAGGGAGAAAAATGTTGCAGCAAAATGTGGAAGAGAAAAGAAATCAACTTTTTTCTTTCTTGCTTCAGAATCCCTCTCATTTCCCAGGCACTTAGAATTGTAATTTACTAGCTGGTACACGTCCATAATCCCAGTACTTGGGAGGCTAAGACAGGAGGATTGCAGGTTCGAGGCCAGCCTCAGCAACTTGGAGAGAACCTGTTTCAAAATAGAAAATTAAGCCAGGCGTGGTGGCTCACGCTTGTAATCCCAGTACTTGGGAGACTGAGACAGGAGGATCACAGGTTCAAGGACAGCCTCAGCAAATAGTGAGACTTCGGTCAACCTAGCGAGACCCTATTTCAAATTAAAAAAAAAATAGGGCTGGGGGTGTAGCTTGGAGGTAGAATCCCCCTGGATTCAATCCCTAGTGCCACCCCCAAAAATAGAAAATTTAAAAAGGTGTGGGTATAGCTCAGTGGTAGTGTGCCCCGTCGAAATAATAATTGTAATTTATTTCTTGGGCTTTTGTCTAAATTTTAGTGGGACACTGTCACCCAGAAGTGGTCAAAACCACTCTGAAACAGATGGAACTGCTAAATACAAATTCTCGATTCCTCCATGACAACATTGTTGAGTATGCCAGGCGCCTTTCAGCAACCCTGCCGGAGAAACTCTCTGTTTGCTACTTTACAAATTCGGGGTATGTTTCCAGGTTTCCCACCCATCCTCATTCCCATCAAACTCTGTCTCATATACACCTTTCCTTTTGATTCATAGTGGAGCACAGATAGCTAAAAGAATTTGGTGGACTTCTTACCAGTCGCTAAGTGATGTCACATTCGTAGTCTGACCTTTCCATTTCCATTTCTTCTATTTATTTCATGATTCTGTGCCTAACTGGTCAAATGATGCTCACCTCTTTAGGCAGTAGAGTAAGTAGCTAAAGAAGCAATAGGCTACGCCAGGCATGGTGGTGCACGCTTGTAATCCCAGTACTTGGGGAGGCGGAGACTGGAGGATCCGGGTTCGCGGCCAGCCTCAGCTACTTAGTGAGGCCCTCTGCAACTTCATGAGACCCGGTTTCAAAATAAAGTATGAAAGATAGGGCCGGGGGTGTAGCTCAGAGGTAGACTGCCCCTGGGTTCAATCCCCTGTACCGCAAAAAAAAAAAAAGAAGCAATAGGCCAAGATAATTCTTTCAAAACATTAATGAGAAACTTTAGCAAACAAGTATTCCTATTAAACAAGCTATAACTTTTGTAAGATTTTTTATTGATTTGTTTTTTTCATGGAAATTGAATGTATTTCCCCAACACAAACATAAGGAAGGAAGGAAAAAGAAAATTCAAGTAAATAGATACATTCCAATTTTTAAATTCTATAAATTCAAATTATTATAATCTCTTCTATTAAATATTATACAGATATTAAAAGTGTGTTTTTAAATACATGCCTAATGACATGTAAAGCTTAAAATGCATTGTTGTATTGGGAAAGCTGAAACTCCTATTTTTAAAGTTACATATATAAATACATGTTAAAACTAATTATTAGAAATTCTATAAGTGTTTGCTTATATGATTTTCAGTGATTCATTTTTTCATGAGATATTTTAAAAACCAAATTTATAACCAGAATATCATATTTTCTTTGTAAATAATTGAGAAGGTATTTTAGGATCTAATATGTTATTATAACAAATTGATGCCTTTAATAAATGAAATATAACATTTGACTTTCATTTCTAAAGAATGCCATGTTGCCAAAGAGGGATTACTCAAAAACAGTACTGACACCGGTTGTGGTGGCACATGCTTGTAATCCCAATAGTTAGGAGGCTGAGACATGAGGATTGCAGGTTCAAGGACAACCTCAGCAAATAGTGAGACTT
>PVJS01054463.1:0-12948 GCA_004027185.1 Glis glis | reverse complement strand
ACTGTTCTATTTTTTTGTTTTGAAACAGGGTCTTGTTAAGTTTCTGAGGCTGGCCTTGAAGCTGCAATTCTCCTGTCTCAGCCTCTCAAGTACTGGGATTACAGGCGTGCACCACAACGCCTGGCAAATAAGTAAATGTTTGAAGCCCATGTGTGTGTGTGTGTGTGTGTGTGTGTGTGTGTGTGTGTGTTTCTTTACCAGAGAAAATGATTGTACTGTAGGTTGATGTATTCCATGGTAGTATTTATAAAATTAGATGCCTGTTTCACCTAATATACATGCAACTGACCATTCTGAACTAAGAAATTGGCCTTCTTTGAATTCTTAGAAATGGAAAGAAATATTTAACCATCCTGCTTTGTGCCTTTGTGCAACTGTGTGGCATCCTTGAGCGGGTTAACCTAACATTGAAAGTGTAAGTTAAACTACTCATTGCTCAGCAACAGAGGAGGAGGTGAAAACTGGCCTAAAACAAAACATAAAACAATTCCTTCTTCACCTGTAACATAAAGCAAAACATACCTACGCAAAATTATTCTGACACACCAGGTTTATAGAGACCTTTGACAAACCCACACGAATTGTGTGATGAACCTGTGATGTCTTTATGACGATGAGCTCATAGAGTTGTATCAGGGATTCTTTAAAACAAAAACAAAAAGCCCACACATACATTGTGCTGTTTTGTTGTTGCAATAGTTACAGTATTTCTTAACCTGTGGAGTTTTTGTTCACAGAAAGGGCTAAGCCAGGAAAGAAAAAGTCAGCCACAGAAAGACATTATATTAACCAAATGAACCAGATCAGAAAAGGAGAACGCTATTTGCAATTTAACCAGCCAAGTTAAACATGACATGATTAGAGCCAATCTTTGGGGACCAAGTTAGTAGTAATTGTGCCTTGTTTAACTTGGCCAATTAAAGGCCAAACTCTTTTCTAAATTGGCTATTTTTAAAGCAATCACACCTTTGCACTCGTAATTTTTTCTCAGCTTGCCATTTTTAATTTAGACATTTGACTATTTAATGGGTGCATGTGTACATGGACCTATGCCTAAATATTGGCACATATTAAAAATTAATACCTATTTGTATTGTGTGAAATAACTGGCTTCTTATTAATATGCTGTCTGAACAAATTAGGGTCATACATGTTTTTACATTTCTAATAACTTCCAACTTCTGGAGAACGTATCTAAGCTTTCTTAGAAGGTAACTATTATAACTGTGACAATGGAGAAACCTCAGTGGTGCAAGGGAAGGGGTACAAGGGAAGGGGAAGGGTAAGAAAGAAGTGAATCTATGGAATTACTGTCATAAACAATGTGTATATATGAGAGTATACCAACATCATTCTCAGTGCTACATGTGGGGGGGAGGGATACCAAGAGCTGTGTGCATGTATGTTAACACCAAACTGATACTCATTGTGATGTGAGACTACAATGCACCAATAAAAACATTAAAAAAATAAAATAGTAAAAAAAATAAAATAAATAAACTAGGCAACCAGTGTTCTGATGTCTAGCAAAAGTAGGGAAGAAGACTAAATGTTCATTTTTTTTTCTGCCAACGATGAGTGCACTCTCATATCCTTTGCCATGACAAGTCAGTATTTATTGAATGTTTATTCTGTGCAGACAACTGCTCTTTCTTAGGTCCTGAGTGATTCCAGCCAAAATACCAGAGATGATCCTTGTCTCAGTAAGTATCTACTCTAAGAGACCCAAATTGTATAGGGGATGAATACAAGGTGCCTAAAGTTGGAATTAGCTACTTAGCTTTCTATAGTATATAACAGGATACACAGAAGTGTTAAGACTTAGGACACAGGAAAGGAGGGGAGAAAAGGATATTGGTACCACTCTATGGATGAAATGCGATGGACTTAGTTAAGAAAAGTTTTCTGGAGAAAACCAGTAGAGCAAGAATTGGAAAAAAGGATAAGAGACCTCACAACTAAAACAAATCACTGAAAGTTGCATTTGTAGGGGGGAAAAAGCAGCAGGTGCTCTGAACTTTGGGAAATACAACCATTTCTTGCTATCTGAGGATGACTGGTTCCAGGACCAAAATCCAGAATTGTAGATGCTAAAGACCCTTATATAAAATGGGTATCCACAGTATTTGAATATAAACTACACATATCCTCACATAGACTTTAAATCATGTCTACATTACTTATACTATATAATACAATGCAAATGTTATGTAAATAGTTGTTGCATTATATTGTTGAAGGAATAACGATAAGAAAAAAGTCTATACATATTCAGTAAAGAAATATTTTTCAAATACTTTCAATCTGAGTTTGGTTGAATCTGTGGATGTAAAGCCTGTGGATGTGGGAGAGCGACTATGTGTTTTCCCGATGCCTCTAGGAAATAAGGACAGATTTTATTTATTTATTTATTTATTTATTTATTTTTTTGCGGTACCGGGGATTGAACGCAGGGGCGTTCTACCTCCGCGCTACGCCCCCGGCCCTATTTTTTTATACTTTATTTTGAAACCAGGTCTCACGAAGTTGCGGAGGGCCTCACTAAGTAGAGAGAGAGAGAGAGACAGGGAGAGAGAGAGAGAGAGAGAGAGAGAGCTGAGGCTGGACGCGAACCCGGATCCTCCGGTCTCCGCCTCCCAAAGTACTGGGATTACCAGCGTGCGACACCACGCCCGGCTCAGATTTTATTTATTTTTAATTAAAAAAATTTTTGTGGTACTAGGGAATGAACCCAGGGGCATTCTACCTCTGATCTATACCCCAGCCCTATTTTATTTTTTTATTTTGAAACACAGTCTCATAAGTTGTAGAGGGTCTCACTAAGTTGCTGAGGCTGGCCTCGAACCTATGATCCTCATGTCTCTGCCTCCCAAGTACTGGGTTTACAAGCATGTGCCACCATGCCTGGCTTGACAGATGTGTTTTTACAAGAAGCATGGATCCACATATATAGGCTACAGTTGACTTCAAGATCGAAGCATTTTCTGCCTAAAAGGAGGAGCAGTTGCTTAAGAATTTCAATACCACATTGTAAGCACGATGGTTCATTTTGTAATCAGCTTTTCTTTTTTATTTTTTTTTTTCGGTACCGGGGATTGAACGCAGGGGCGTTCTACCTCCGCGCTACACCCCCGGCCCTATTTTTTTATGCTTAATTTTTGAAACCGGGTCTCACAAAGTTGCAGAGGGCCTCACTAGGGGGGGAGAGAGAGAGAGAGAGAGAGAGAGAGAGAGAGAGAGAGAGAGAGAGATCACGCGCGCATGCGCACTGAGGTTGGCCGCGAACCCGGATCCTCCGGTCTCTGCCTCCCAAAGTACTGGGATTACAAGCGTGCGCCACCACGCCCGGCGTGTAATCAGCTTTTCTACACATGCGTTCTTGTTTTCGTGGAGATGGAAACCTTCACACTGGCACATGTGTGATCAACAGAAGGACTCAACTACAAGGGAGGTAATCTGAGTGCAGGCTAAAGGAATGGCAGAGGCGAAAGTAAATTGACATTCCTCCCATGAGGCCATGTGGTAGGCTAGCTGGGGCGAACTGGAAGGCGCGCTGGGTCCCATCTGCTTCCAGAGAGAGCCCAGTGTTCTCTTTCCCTCTGTTTTCTTTGGAGGAGAGGAAGCTCCAACACTCTTTTTTTTTTTTTTTTTTTGCGGTACTGGGAATGGAACCCAGGGGCATTCTACCTCCGAGCTATACCCCCAGCCCTATTTTTTATTCCTTATTTTGAAACAGGGTCTCACTGAGTTGCGGAGGGCCTCACTAAGTAGCTGAGGCTGGCCGCGAACCCGGATCCTCTGGTCTCAGCCTCCCAAGTACTAGGATTACAAGTGTGCCCCACCACGTCCGGCTCCAACACTCTTTATAGTGAGTCACATTTTCATAGTGGTGGCTGTCATGGATGGAGAAATTTCACATGAAGAGATGGGTTTGTCCTTGATTTGGCTCTTCCTTCCTCCTCTCGAGTGATCCCTCTTTTATTAATAATTCTAGGTGTTTTTCTTCCTCTGTGGAGTGGGCTCCTGGCTGGCCTAAGAAATGTCTGGGGTCAAAAACTGAGGCTGGCTTCATGGTAGCATTGCACCAGAGCCCTGGCGCTGTCCCTGGCTCTCTCTGGACGTTTGGATTGGCTTGCTTCTCCTCAGAGTGATAAAGGCGAAGGCTTAGACTTGGAGAGAGAAACAAATGACATCAGGCCTGTCTGTTTTGATTCTAGATGGAGCTCACTTAGGATCTGGCCCAGCTACACAGATGTGTTGTGTTTTGGGGGCTGGAGTCCTAGCTAAAAACAAAGTGCTACTTGACTTTGCAAATGATTTCCCCATGCATATCATGCATATACTTACTTTGGTGGCTTTGGGGGGGAGATAAGACTACTAGAGGACTGAATTTGCATATTCCAAAAGTTTCTGATTAGAATACCACCAAAATACCCAAATTAAATCATATCGATCATCTGTGAATGTCACTCCAATCTCTCATTTCCAACAAACATAAATTCTTTTTTTTAAGGTGTCATATTTGGTAATATTTATTCTCCTATGAAATTATTTCATTGAATTACAACTTTATTGACAAAAATATTCTTAATATTCTCTTCCTGTCTCCTTTTATCCTTTTGTTCCTTCTTTTCTCTCCTTCCTTCCTTCCTTCCTTCCTTCCTTCCTTCCTTCCTTCTTTCCAGATTAGTGATATGGTTATAATTTAAAATATATTTAAGAAAGCATTTCTATGAATTTATCTGGAAGGGAAGACCATGTAACTTTAGTTATCTTAATAATTTAGTAACAGTGTAAATAACAGTAATCACATTGCCCAAGAGCCGGATCTAGCCAGCTTCACCAGGAAATTTTCACCCTGCTAGAGAACAGAAGCGCTAGCTAGTTGCATTTCTATG
Source organism: Glis glis (assembly GCA_004027185.1). Taxonomy (NCBI): domain Eukaryota; kingdom Metazoa; phylum Chordata; class Mammalia; order Rodentia; family Gliridae; genus Glis; species Glis glis. The sequence goes on along the minus strand of PVJS01054463.1, from coordinate 8,050 downwards.
CTGAGAAGACCAGTTCGCCTTTTAACAAACATGAATTCTAATGTCTCCTTTTCTACTCTTTGCAGTGTAACATTGAACACATTGAGTCCCCCCCCCAAAAAAAGATTCTATGTTCAATGATAAAGCTAGATGATTGGCCAGTCAAGACTGTTGCCTGATCCCGTAAGGCGTGTTACTTACCGTTTATTTTAGCAGACATACACTGAGTCCTGACTATGCGCAAGGTAGTGGGGGAGTGCTGAGGTTACCAAAATGAACAAGTCACGCTTTCTGCTCCCCACTAAGGAGAAGCAGATGCATAACAAATGGCTTCTAAACACCATGGTGAACAAATACACCCAGGACCTGTGTCTTGTCACACGAGGCAGTCAACACAAAAGACAGCACAGAGAAGGAGCTTATGAGTTGGCTGAAAGGAGAGCCTCTAAAAGAGAAATAACTTTGGGACTAACAAAGGGTAAAAAGAGAGGCAGAAAATGATAGTGGCCCATGCGGGGAAGGTGTCTAATAAACAAAGGCACTGCTGTTATCATTCTATTCTATTAAGCATGTGTCTTTTTATTTTGATGCTTTCCTATCCTAGGGCATTGCTGGTCCTGGAGACACTGCCCTTCCCAGGACTAGTCAATTTCTAGGGATGCTAATGGATTTGCCTCAAAGTGTTCCTTTGAGAGCCTGCACCCAGACCATCTTCCTTATCAAGCTCTTGCCATCTGGGCCACTATTCACCTGTCACAATCACCCCAGGACCTGGTAACAGACAACCAGGGACAGCCCCTGTGTCCTGACAGTATTCAAACTGGATAATCCTAAAACTGCCTACCCTGCCTCTCACATTGCTTCCTACAGAAAACACAATAATGGTTCCTTGCCACTTCCCCCCTCACTCCCTCTGCTTCCTGAACAACTCTGGTGCCTGCCTGTGTACCCCCACCCACCCGTGAAAAGGTGTGTCTTCTTCTCTTGGGTTCTAAACATACTACCAACTCTCCTTTCAATGACAGTCGAAGCCCGATCTGTTGGCCTCACCATACTTAAATAATAATGAGCTGGAGATTGTAAAGGGCTACAAGGAAAAGTGAATACAAGAAGCTAAAACCTCAGAAGGGACAATAGAGTTTAAGAGTACAGGTGGAAGCCAGGTGTGGCAACACATGTCTATAATCCCAGTACTTGGGAGGCTGAGACAGGAGGATCACAGGTTCGAGGCCAACCTTAGCAACTTAGCAAGACCCTCAGCAACTTAGTGAGACCCTGTTTCAAAATAAAATAGGGCTGGGGGTGTAGCTCAGAGGTAGAGCAGCCCTGAGTTCAATTCCCAGTACCACACACACACACAAAGTATAGATGGAGAAAGTATGGGACGGAAACCACGCGAGAGGGGCCCACAGCCCCCAATTTCAGCCACTATGAGTGAAGGAAAAATCTGAACTATGGAACTTAAGCTTGATAGGCAAATTCAGCTTGTACACCTCTTTTACTGCCTTGTAGTTTGTTACATGCGATTTCCTTTTGAGTCCATTTCTGTCTCCTAACCATGTGATCAGAATGCTGGGAAATCACAGGCCTATTTGTACCATACTTCAGCTATCCCAGGGCCTGTTAGGATGAAGAGAGGATCCAGGGCTAGAGACAGGGAGGAGAATATACTGACAGTGGAAATTTCCCGCCCTCTGTCACTCCATTACGCTAAGGCTCTCTTCTTAAAAATCAGACCTGTGCATGCTATTCTCCCATTTTAAGCACATTCATTTCTATTCCTACAAACTTTGGAATATAAAGGCATCCACAATTTACTTAGGACCTACCTCTCCAGCACTTTCACCAGCTGGGCCTTGTTGAGCCTTCAATTTCATGAAAACTTTTACCATTTCTGAAACAGACCATGCTATTATGGTTAGTGGAACACTCACTCAAGAAATCAAGAAACGGGAAAGGAATTCTTTGATGGATGGATGAAATCCTGCTCCCCGGAAAGGCAGAGCTATTTGATGAAAGTGTGATTGGAAAACGGTTCTTTTCAGAGACCAGGAATCTATCCTTTCCTTTCATCTCAAGTATGTGACTGATGACTTACATCCACAGAGCACCTGCAGGGAGAGAAGGCTATGCATGGCCAAGCCTGCAGAACAGACACCAAATCCTTTAAGCAACAAGCTGCTGGGACCCGGCCGGTGTCCTTCTCCCCCTAGTCTTTCATAAAGAGGGACATGAGGACGGCTAGGCCTACGTAAGTGGTCTGCCTCGGGGAGCTGAGTGAACAGGAGTCAGGACTGACTGACACACATTTCTAGTGCAATGACCCTACTCAGGGCCGAGGGCCATTCAGAGAAGGTCAAGTTCTGGTTTATCAGGGTGCAGTGGCCATTTCTCAATGCAATTCTTGTCCTCCATCCTCCGAGTCTGGGAAGGGTAGGAGTACTTCCCTTTGAGCTAAAAAGTGAAATATGAGAAGAAGGAATTAGAGCCTGTCCCTTATCTTTATCAAGTTAGACTCTATTTTTATATCTATTTTCCCCACTGCTCTCTTCCTGGTCCACCAAGGCTTAACAGAGTCAGTGCGTATCAATAATAAATTCCCTTTAGTGAGCAATGAATGAATGAACGAATTAATGAATGAATTCCAGGCAGAGGGGAGAAAATATATATGGATTTCTACAATTTTATATCAAAGGGTAAAAAATAAACTATAATGATAAATACTCCTACATACATAATCTCATTAACTCCTGGGAAGTAGGATTATTCCCATTTTTCTTTTTTAATTTTTTTGCGGTACCAGGGGCATTCTACCTCTGAGCTATACCTCCAGTCCTATTTTTTATTCTTTATTTTGAAACAGGGTCTCACTAAGTTGCGGAGGGCCTCACTAAGTAGCCGAGGCTGGCCGTGAACCTGGATCCTCCAGTCTCAGCCTCCCAAGTACTGGAATTACAAGTGTGAGCCACTACACCCGGCTTATTTCCATTTTTCTGATGAGAAAACTGAGGATCAGGGAGATCTAATCAATCTCCAAAGTGCATATGACTAGTTATGACAACACTCAGGCTGAAACTCCAAGTCTCTCAGCTCCAAATACACAATATCAGAGCTGTCTCATAAAGAAATTTATCACATGAAGATGGGAAGGGAGGCAGGGTTTGGTTATTAGATTTACTAAGCTTACGATGAATTAAGGTTTAATTTAAGGTCAAAGATATAAATGATGCTGACCAATCAGTAAGAAAAAGACAAATAAAGGAATGATGGCCAAAAGGTATGAGCATGCAATTCATAAAAGAGAAAGATTCTCAACCTGTTTAATTAAACGGAATGAGAGGATCTTGCATCTGTCATTGCTAAAAAGTTAAGAATTTTGTTAGAATCAAGGGTAGGCGAGGATGTGAAGCAACGAGATGGGTACCAAGGCAGGAAAACAGTTGCCAATTTCTATCAAAATTTTAAATGCATTTTCTTTGTGTCCCAGCAGCGGTCTAGATGGTGAATTCTGTATATATCAGGGAATGGGCAAGCCTCATTGAGTATCATGCAAAATATGAAACCTTCCATTTATGTTTCACTTTTAAGTTTTTCATTGGGTCTCACTACTCATTATCACAGTTTGGTATAGGGTTGGGTCTCCAGTTTTCAATTGTATTTTGGCAACTTATGTTATTCCAGATTAGGCTTTTTTTCAGTTAAATTTTTTTGGGGGTAAAGTGTGACTTGAAAAGATGACATATTTTAACATCAAGCCTACACTGTCCATGAGGTAAATTCCAAGCCTCCTCTTTCTGAATCTCATTGATCTCCCTCCCTTTCTCCATCTCTGACCATCACTGTTTCTCCTTAGTGTTCCCCAAAGACTGCACACACACCATCACAACAATTATTATGCGAGTGTAGCCATGGTTGCATGGACCTTTTGTCTTGGCAAGTCATGGTGTCTGCCACCATATTGGGTGAATATTATCTACTAATTAATTGATCAATTCATTCTACAAGTATTTGTTGAGTGGCCATCATATGCTAGAGACTAGTAAGACAGCTGTGAAAAATGTAATTTCTGCCCTCAGAAATTTATAACTCTGCTAAAACAGGACATTGTTCATCGGACTGAATGGTCCTTCCAGTCTCTGCAATCTTGATGAATGAAGTCACAGTGAGTTGTGATAAATTATTTTAATTGTAAAATAAGACACCTCTATGATAATGTTTAACACAGACTCAATTATGAGAGCAGACTTTTAGATACTGCTCACAACTTAAAATACCTCTTAACTTATGATGGGGTTACATTCCAATAAACCTAACGTAAACTGAATATTATCGTAAGTCAAAAATGCACAGAGTATGCCTAACTATGGGACCCATAGTTAGCAGCACAGCCGTGGAGTGTTGGCTGTTTCTATCGTGGTTGTGTGGCTGACCGTGAGTACAGCACTGCGGGGCAAGAGGTCAGACTGCATTTTGCTACCCTGGGAAAAGCTCCACAAGGTCCGAATTCAAAATCTGAAGTTCCTACTGAATCCATATGGCTTTTACACCATTGTAAATTCAAAAAAACCTAAGTCACACCATTCGCAGTCAGAGGCCATCTGCATATTGACGACTTAGACCTCCATTTCACCTAATGCCAATCACCCTTGGAAAAAAAACTGTTCCCAAATCAGTGCTGTCTGAACATCCTTGCCCCTTTTCATACTGGCTCAGTCTAATTTGGGGCCCTAGGACCATAGAGCACCTAGCTGCACATTACCAACATCATCATAGGTGTGGATTCAGACAGGCCTCATTTTGAGAGAATACACGGAATACACCAGGACCTTTGCTTTTGAAGCAGTTAGCATAGAATCTCAGGAAGAAAGGAGATGGGAAAAAAATCTGCCATCTATACTCTCATTTATCTTGCCCTTAAAATGGAAGGAAGTTGGTAAACAAGAAAGAAAGCCAGAAAACGAAGGGAGGGTGCAGCAAATTAGAATATTGATGTCAGGGGATAATTATAGATGCTCTGCACAGCTGGAGTCTATGGGAACTATGCAGAGCCTGGGTGTGGGAAAAGAGAAGAGGAGGAAGCCGAGGAGGAAGAATGAAGAGCAGAGGCCGGAGGGGGAAGGGATGGAGGTGGACAGGGAAGGGCAGAGGAAAGGACACGAGAGGGCACTTCTTGAGGAGAAAGTCATGGCAGCAGGTGAGCTCCTACACCTCATTTAATCTACACATCAGTCTTTGGAGTGAGAACTTTGAAGATTAACTTCCCATGGCTTCCAAATCCCCTGAGAGGTTGAGCCAGGATTCGCAGCCAGGTGTGCTCACACCTGTGCCCACGGCCTTCAGAACTGCAGGAACTGAAAGGCAAAGAGGAGAGAAGCTCAGTCTCTTTCCTCCTGCCCCTGCTGCTTTCCGCTCACACAGACAGCTCAGGACTAAGGGCCACCTGTGGGCAGGAGGACACTGTAATCCCAATGGTCGATTCCATCCGGGTGTCTACAGTGTGTGTGTGTGTGGTCATAACCCACAAAGTCTATGCAGGGCCACTGCTTGGCCTCATATTTCCCCAAAGGTTTTTGCTTAGTAGCAAGACCTCTGCTAGTTGATACGATGACTTTGTGCAAATTTGAAAAAGGCCCTATTCTGGGAGGACCAATTAGAAAAGACATTCTTTCCCTGGGATCTGAGTCTCAGCCCCAAGCTGGTCACAGGGTCTGCGATATTCCTGGCTGGGCTCTTGCATTTGTGTACAAACTGCACAGCCATCTGCAGGGCTGGTACAACTGGTCTGTACAAGGAGGAGGGAGAGAGATGAGAAGCTATGGCCTGGCTGAGGCATCGTCTGCATAGATGGGCAGCTCAGATTCTCTCTGCTTTGTAGAAAGTAAACCACACCAGGCGTCTCTCCTCTTTTAATATCGGGTATTGAATTATTCAAAAGCGCTTTGATTGGGAAGCTGGTCTTCCCCACTCCTATTAATCAAATGACCAAAGCATAAATTGGCTTTCAAAAGGTAGTTAGAAATGAATTTTATCCTTTAAAAAGGAAGAAAAAAAGATAAAGTGCTAACCACAAATCTTCACAATGAAATACCCAGGAAAGATAGATAGTAATAATAAATAGTTAAACCTTTGTATTGATAATATGCCTCTCCATGAGTGGTTCAAAGCCTCTTTCTGTATTTTTTAATGTGCTCGTGCCTTTCAACCTGCCTGTGAGACACAGTAGGCAGGTATTATGATTCCCATCCTATTATTACAAGAACCGACCAGCAAAGAAAGATGAAATGTCTGCAGAAGTTCACATAACATAAGCCTCGGACACAGGTTAGAATTTCAGCCTTCTGTTGCCCATTCCCAGCAAAATTGTGTCTCTAGAAAATGATATAAAATGGCAGAGTAGAAGTCAAGATTTAAGAATCATATCACTCATGAGTTTGTTTTGGATTGCGCATGTTTAGCATACGGCACAAAGGATGTTCCATTTATGATTATTAATAAACATCCCAGCACCCACATCAGGGAGGCCCATCTAAGACAGGGAATGGCTGAGACAATGAACAGCTTCCTGCAGAACCCGGGGAAGCATAGCACAGTGCCAATGCGGCACACTCGCATCCATGACCTGAATGACCCACTGGGCATTTGCCCATTCATAATAACAGCTATTTCATTTGGAGTTTACTGTCGGTAGGGAACTATGCTAAGCGTTTTGGGTAACTTATCTTTCAAAGCTCTTTTTTTTGAGGGGGTTAATGAGGGATTGAACCCAGGGGCATTGTAGCTCCAAGCTACAACCCAAGCTCTTTTTATTTTTCAAAACAGGGTCTTGCTAAGTTGCTGAGGCTGGCCTCAAACCTGCGATTCTGCTGTCTCAGCCTCCCAAGTACTGGGATTACAGGTATGCGCCACTATGCCTGGCTTCACAGCTCTTACCACATTCTCTTGAGGGAGGTCTCATTCTCCCCATTGAACAGAGACCTTAGAGGACTCATCCAAGTCCATGCACCTGGTTAAAGAGCAAAGCTGCTACGCAAATGCAGAACTATCCCTAGACTCCAAAGACCAGGGTCTTAACCACTGTCCCGTGTTCCCTCTGACCAAGTAAGTCCCTAAAATTGAAACACTAATCCTTTTCCACTTTTCTACACCCTTGAGAATACTAACAAATGCTGCTGTCTATGAATGAAGTCAATTTAGCTTCCAACATTTTTAATGAAATAGACTACACTAGATAGTATCAGAATGCAACTCAGGCAATAAAGATAGTTACAGTTTTGTGAAGCAGTTGTCTCAAATGTTGTGTGTGTGTATGCACATATTTTTGAGTGGTGATGTAAACTGTATTTATCGTGAGTCACAACAGGAAAGCCCAGAATGTACTGATTGGAGAGACAGTCCTCTCTGTCACTCAACACCCTCCAGTTTGTCTTTCTCCCCACTCGCAGTCATTTGAAAAAGATGCCCTGCATCTTGGAAGAACACTTAGGTGGTGCTAGTGGTGATTTTGCTAAAGATCAACGGCAAAAGCTAGAACTCTTTCAACAGTACACGCTTCCTGAGACTTGGTTTATTTCATTTTTGAATTGTCTACTGGCCTTGTGTTGACGGAGCTGGTTGTAGAGTCTGCATGATCCAAAGTCAAGGAGGCAAATGTGGAGTCTTTTTGTGGGTCTTGAGGGGACAAGAAAGAGGGGGAGAGTCTAAAGCATTAATCATGCAACTATTTTGGCTTGGAGCAGGCTCGGAAGTAGCAAGAATGGAAGGAGAACTTTCAAAGCAAGGTCATCAGGGGGATTGGCTTTGGGGAGCAGATTTGCATCTGAGCTAAGCTAGCTGAGAGCTTGAAACACAGGGTTAATTAGGCAGGTGCAGTGGCACACACCTGTAATCCCAGCTCCTTGGGAAGCTGAACCAAGAGGATCACAAATTTGAGGCCAGCCTGGGGAACTGAGCAACAACACCCTGTCTCAAAAGAAAAAATGAAGAGGACTGGGGATGTAGTTCAGGGTAGAGAGCTCTTGGGTTTAATCTCCAGAACGAGAGGAGGAGGAGGAGGAGGAGGAGGAGGAGGAGG
>PVJS01054462.1:0-12954 GCA_004027185.1 Glis glis | reverse complement strand
CTCCGCGCTACGCCCCCGGCCCTATTTTTTATGCTGTATTTTGAAACCGGGTCTCACGAAGTTGCGGAGGGCCTCACTAAGGAGAGTGAGAGAGAGAGAGAGAGAGAGGAGAGAGAGAGAGAGAGAGAGAGAGAGAGAGCTGAGGCTGGCCGCGAACCTGGATCCTCCAGTCTCCGCCTCCCAAAGTACTGGGATTACAAGCGTGCGCCACATGTAGATCTTCTTAATTCTTTTTTATAGTTGCATTCTATACTATGTGGGTGTACCAGAATTTATTCAAATAATCTCCTATGTATAAGTATGTGGGTTGTTTTTGGTATTCTGGAATTACAAATAAGGACGCAATGAATAACCTTGTTGTTCGTGTGTATTTTAATATTTCTGTGTCTTTGGTATAAGTTCTTAGATATGGGGTTACTGATCAAATGCTGAATGTATATGCAACTTGTTAGATATTGCCATATTATCCTTTATGGGGAATATACTATTTTGCATCCCCATCATCAATGTATGAGAGAACTCATTTCCTAAGAGCCTCACCAACATAGTGTGTTGAAAACCTTGTGATTTTTGGTTAATTTAACAGGTGAAAAACGATATCATAGTATAATTTTCAGCCTAAAGGACTCCCTTTAGTATTTTCTGTAATGCAGGTCTACCAGGGATGAATGCACTCCATTTTTATTTATCTGGGAAAATCAGAAGTTCTTCAGTTTTGAAGGATAGTTTTGCTGGGTATAATGTTCTTATTTGGCACTCTTTTACTTTAAACACTTTGAGTATGTCATCCCACATCTTCTTGTGGGTTTTTTATTTTGTTTTGATTTGATGCTGGGGATTGGACCCAGGGGCCCCCAGGGGTAGAATGCTCGGGCATTCTACCTCTGAACTGCACACCCAACCATTTTTATTTTTGAAACAGAGTCTCACTAAGTTGCTGAGGCTGGCCTCGAACCTGTAATCCTCCTGTCTCAACTTCCCAAGTACTGTGATTACAGGCATGTGCCACCACACCTGGCTAGAAGTAGCTTTCTTAACTTTATCCTGACCTTAGGAGGAAGTATTCAGTCTTGCACCATTAAATATGATGTTAGATATATAAGATTTTGTTAGTTTCCCTTTATCAGGTTGAGGAAGTTCTGTTCCTAGTTTATAAAAAGATTTTATCAAGAATAAGTGTTGAGCTGGGGGTGGTGGTGCACATTTGTAATCCCAATACTTGGGAGGCTGAGACAGGAGGATTGCAGGTTTGCGGCCAGCCTCAGCTACTTAGTGAGGCCCTCCACAACTTAGTGAGACCCTGTTTAAAAAAAAAAAGAATAAAAAATAGGGTTAGGGGTGTAGCTCAGAGGTAGACTGCCCCTGGGGGTTGGATTCCCTAGTACCACAAACAAACAAACAAACAAAAAAAAAGTGTTGAATTATATCATATTTTCCATATCAATTGAAATTATGCTTTTGTCCTCATTCTGTAAGTATGACTTATTATATTAATGTTTAGACATTAAAGCAAGTCCTAGGATAAATCTTACATGGAGGATTGCAGGTTCAAGGCCAGCCTTGGCAACTTAGCAAGGCCCTCAGCAATTTAGTGAGACCATGTTTCAAAATAAAAAATAAAATAGGGCTGGGGGTATAGCTCAGAAGTAGAATGCCCCTGGGTTCAATCCCCAGTACAAAAGCAAACAATCTGCAAGGTCATAGTGTATAATCTTTCTTCTTCTTTTTTTTAATTTTATTTTTTGTACTGGGGGTTGAACCCAGGGTTATTCATTCTACATTTGAGCTACACCCCTGGCCCTTGTTATTTTTATTTTGAAATAGTGTTTTGCTAAGTTCCTGAGGCTGGCCTTGAACCTGTGATCCTCCTGTCTCAGTCTCCCAAATACTGGAATTACAGGAGTGCGACACCACACCCAGATTATGATCCTTTTCATTTGTTGCTGGATTTGAATAGTTCATTCTTTACTAAAGACTTTGCATTTGCGGTGATTAGTAATATTAGTCTAGAGATTTCTTCTCTTATGATGTATTTGGTATCTGAGTAAGAGCTGGGAAATATTCCTTCTTCCTCTGTCTTCTGAGTTTATACAGAATTGACATTAATTCTTCTTTGAATATTTAATAGAATTTATCTGTAACTCTACATGAACCTGAATGTGTATGTGCACGTGTGTAAATTCTTATATTACAAATTATATTTATTTCCTTTCTATATGTCTATTCAAATTTTCTGTTATTTCTTGAGCAGTTTTGATAATTTTTATCTTTCTAGAAGTTTGTCTATGTCATCTAAATTGTCTAGCTTGGCTTAAAGTTGTTCATAATTATCCCTTTAACTTTTGTGGGTTTTGTTTTGTTTTCTTATTTCTGTAGAATTGGCAGTGATAAAAATATCCCTTCCTTTGTTCCTTATTTTGATAATTTGTCTTCCCTTTTTTCCTATGTCAATCTAACTAAAAGCTTAACAATTTTGTTGATCATCTTAAAGAATCAACTTTTGGTTTTATTGGAGTTTCTTTTTTTATGGTATAGGATATTGAACCCAGGGCCATTCTACTTCTGAGCTACACCCCAGCCCTTTTTATTTTATATTTTAAAACAGGGTCTCACTAGGTTGCTGATAGTCTCACTATTGCTTAGCCTGGTCTTGAACCTGCGATCCTCCTGTCTCAGCCTCCCAAGTACTGGGATTATAGGTGTGCACCACCACGCCTGGCAAAATTGTATCTTTGTGTGTGTGGGGGTACTGGGGGTGGAACCCAAGGGCCTTCTGGACTATACTCCCAGCCCTATTTTATTTTTTATTTGGAAACAGGGTCTCTCTAAGTTGCTGAGGCTGTCCTTGAACCTGCAATCCTCCTGTCTCAGCCTCCCAAGTACTGGGGATTACAAGTATGGGCCACCACGCCTGGCTTAAAATGGTATCTTTTATAAAAGAAAAAAAATTTTGTGGGTGGTAATGGGGATTGAACCCAGGTACATTCTATCTCTGAGCTACACCCCCATTTCTATTTTATTTATTTATTTATTTTTGGTAATGGGGATGGAACCCTGAGGCACTCTATCTCCAAGTAATACCCACAGCCCAATTTTATTTCTTGTCTAGAAACAGGGTCTCACTAAGTTGTGGAGGACCTCACTAAGTTGTTGATGCTGACCGTAAACCTGCGATCCTCCTGGTCTCAGCCTCCCAAGTACTGGGATTACAAGCATGTGCACCACCACGCCCAGCATGAATATTTTATTTTACTATTTTGGGCCATGCTGGGTATCAAATCCAGGGCATTGTATATAATAAGCAAACACTGTACCACTGAGCTATATTCCCAGCCCTTCTAAAGAGGATTTGTGCTTGTTTCTGACAAGAACCAGGGATGCTATACATGTGGGACTACTTTAGCTTTATTCAAAAACTCCACTTAATCTGGGCATGGTGGTGTACACTTGTAATCCCAGTACTTGGGAGGCCGAGATAGGAAGATCACAGGTTCCCAGCTAGCCTCAGTAATTTAGGCCCTCCATAGCTTAGCAAGACCCTGTTTCAAAGTAGAAAATATAAATGGGGCTGGGGGTATAGCTCAGAGGTAGAATGTCCCTGGGTTCAATCCCCAGTACCACACACACACACACACACAAAAAAAAAAAAAAAACTCCACTTAATATCTGGGCTCAGTGGTGCAAGCCTGTAATCCTAGTACTTGAGAGGCGGAGACAGGAGGATCACAAGTTCAAGGCCAGTCTCAGCAATTTAGGGAGACCCTAAGCAACTTAGCAAGACCCTGTTTCAAAATAAATAGAAAAATAAAAGAGGCTGGGGGTGGAGCTCAGAGATAGAATTCCTCTGGGTTCATTCCCTAGTACCCCCCCAAAATCAAATTAATAAAAAAAAGAAACTCCAGTTAGTTATTGAGGTCTCAGATTCAAGCCCTTTCACTGTGAGGCAGGCTTCACGTCTGTGTACCAATATTAGAGTTGGTATTGGCATTTAATTCCAATGGAACCTCCACTTTAGCATTGAATAAGCCCTCATAATTCAGGTTTCATATTACTGTGTCTTGATTTTGGTTCTTGGAAATTTTATTCATGAAATTGAATACCCAGCAGAGCTTTAAAAAATTATGCTTGTTCTGTTTTATCCAGTATCTCATTATATGTAGTAGGAAAGCTCTTTAGAATGTCTGGTCTGATATTTTGCTGGAAGAAAATGTTTCATGTGTTAGTTTTTTCAGAAGAATTATTTATGATGCATTAAGTTCCAAAGACTAAATTTATTTTGATTGTGAATACATTTAATGTATAAATTAATAAAGAGCTGGGCGTGGTGGCACACACTTGTAATCCCAGTACTTGAGAGGCTGAGACTGGAGGATCCGGTTCGCAGACAGCCTCAGCTACTTAGGCCCTCCACAACTTAATGAGACCCTGTTTCAAAATAAAGAATAAAAAATAGGGCTGGGGGTGTAGAATGCCCCTGGGTTCAATCCCCAGTACCGCAAAAAAAAAAAAGAATAAAGAGAGAACACTCATTTTTCTCTGCTTATGTTTTTTTCTATTTAATCAGTTTTCTTTAGATTTCTCAGGTGTATGCTTTCCTTTATATGAGTTTTATATAATTCTTACCAAGTTAACGACCAGACATTCTTTGGGTTGGCTGTTTTTGGTGGTGGTTGTCATCATAATGGCTTTATTAACAGATATAATAAAACTTTTTATTTTTGCATATTAATTTTGTAAACAACCACCTTACTAAAATTTCTTATGTTTCTAAGAATCATCAGTTGATTTTTCTCAAGTTCTCTAGATATTTAATCATATTATCTGCAAATAATAAAACATTTCCCTCTTCCTTTTAAAATTAGCACCTTGCCGGGCGTGGTGGCGCACGCTTGTAATCCCAGTACTTGGGAGGCTGAGACTGGAGGATCCGGGTTTGTGGCCAGCCTCAGCTACTTAGTGAGGCCCTCTGCAATTTAGTGAGACCCTGCTTCAAAATAAAGAATAAAAAATAGGGCTGGGGGTGTAGCCCAGAGGTAGAATGCCCCTGGGTTCAATCCCCAGTACCTCAAAAAAACAATTAAAAAATAAAATAAAATTAGCACCTTTTAGCTGGGTGTGGTGGTGCACAGGTGTAATCCTAGTATTTGACAGGCTGAGACAGGAGGATTACAGGTTTGAGGTCAACTTCAGCAACTTAGAAAGACCCTGTTTCAAAATAAAAAATAAAAGGGCTGGGGGTGTAGCTTAGAGGTAGAATGCCCCTGGGTTCAAGCCTTAGTACCAAAAAAAAAAAGCATCCTTTTTTTTTTTTACTTTTTGTGTGTGTGTGGTACTGGGGATTGAACCCAGGGGCTTTCTACCTCTGAGCTACACCCCCAGCTTTATATTATTTTTTATTTGCCGCGAACCTGCGATCTTCCTGTCTCAGTCTCCCAAGTACTGGGATTACAAGTGTGCTCCACCACGCCTGGCTTACTTTTGCCTATATGTATTGGCTTGAATTATCACAAACATACTGTTCTTGAGCCAAAATCATCCAAGATAGAAGATATCTATGCAGCATATGCTGAAACTGGAAATAAAATAATTGACTAAAATTATCTATAAGCAGATGTTTTATTCCTTTAGATATTATTATAGATTCATGTTATGCCAACAATAAGTTGATTTTTTTTTTTTTTGGTCATGGTGCTGGGTATTGAACCCAGGGGCATTGTACCTCCGAGCTACATCACCAGCCCTATTTTTAAATTTTTTTTTAAATTTGGAAACAGAGTCTCACTAAGTTGCTGAGAGCCTCACTAAATTTCTGGAACTGGCCTCAAAACTATGATCCTTCTGTCTCAGTCTCCCAAGTACTGGTATTATAGGCGTGCACCACCACACCCAGAAATAAGTTGATTTTTTTTTTTTTTGCGGTACTGGGGATTGAACCCAGGGGCATTGTACCTCTGAGCTACACCCCCAGCCCTATTTTTTATTCTTTATTTTGAAATGTCACTAAGTTGCAGAGGGCCTCAGTAAGTAGCTGAGGCTGGCTGCAAACCCATGAACCTGTGATCCTCCTATCTCAGCCTCCCAAGTACTGGGATTACAAGCATGTACCACCACACCCAGCAATAAATTGATTTTATTTTATTTTATGTTTTTCTTTTAGGCACAGCTTCCAAGTGATTAAATTACTGGTATCTTGAATTTTATCTCTGAAGAGACTCCTAGGTTGGAATCTCAAAACAGTACCCTAGGTCCTCCTCAAAAGCGAACAATTTCAAATGATTTTAGTGTTTTCAGTAATGTCGAAGTCTCTCTTAGGCACTGCAATAGGTACCTCAATCTTTAAGAACACTATTAAATAATACTTTATAGTTATTTTCTTTTTTGTGTGTGGTACTGGGGATGGAACCCATGGGCCTTCTACCTCAGGGCTACAACCCTAGACCTATTTATTTTATATTTTATTTGGAAACAGGGTCTCACTAAGTTTCTGAGTCTGGCTTCGAACCTGCAATCCTCCTGTCTCAGCCTCCCAAGTACTGGGATTATAAGCGTGCGCCACTTCACCCGGTTTATAGTTATTTTCTCCAGAGTCATATACTGTCCCTTAGTTTTCATAACTCCAGTCTCCCAATCCTTTTATCATTTCTTGTTACTATAAGCTTTCTCTAAATGCTTTATTTTTCTGAGGTTATAGAATTTATTGTAGGATCACAATTAGTCTAATAAGTAGCTGTCTGGTTTGAAGAAGGATAATTACAAGTTGTTTGACACATACTCTCTCCCATTTACGCATGCTAGAATTTTGTTTGTGTTTTTTTACCAGCTTTATTGAATTAGACTTATTTTCAGGTTGTGATACTTTGTTCTTTAAAATCTTTTCAATTATGCCTGTACATAGCATGTGTTCAATAAGAAGTCATCTCAAGCCAGGCAAAGTAGTGCAAGCTTGTAATCCCAGTACTTGGGAGGCTGAGACCAGAGGATCTGGGTTTGTGGCCAGCCTCAGCTACTTAGTGAGGCCCTGTTTCAAAATAAAGAATAAAAAATGAGACTGGGGTTGTAACTCGGAGGTAGAATACCCCCGGGTTCAATCCCCAGTACCACAAAAAAAAAGAAGTCATCTCAAATAAATGCTTTCATTTATTGGGTGGTTTCATTAGAAAACTATTATATAATGAAAGTTTATTTAAGTAAGTGCTTAAGCTAGCAGTAAATTTTGTTTCTGTAATGTTTGATGTCTAAATGAATATCTTAGATAAATATTAACAGTGTTCCAATAAAGTATGATTGAGAACAACTAGAAGGGATAGTTAATTTGTTAAATAAGACAATCAAGATTTTGAAAGATCTAAACAGACTAGAGTGATGGACTGATCTCTAATAATAATTTCTGTGTGTGTGTGTGTGTGGTACTGGGTGTTGAACCCAGTTGCATTCTACCTCTGAGCTATACACCCTGGCACTATTTTATTTTTATTTTGAAACAGGGTCTTGCTAGGTTGCTGACAGGCTCACTACTTGCTGAGACTGTCCTCAAACTTGCTATTCTCCTGTCTCAGCCTCCTAAGTATTGGGATTACAGGAGTGCACCACTACGCCCCCCTTTTTTTTTTATTTTGAAACAGAGTCTTGCTAAGTTGCTGAGGGACTCACTAAATTGCTGAGGCTGGCCTCAAACTTGCAATTCTTCTGTCTCAGGGTCCCAAGTACTAGAATTACAGGCATGTGTCACCACACCCGGCTAAAACCCATTTTCATAAGGTTAAATAACTTGAGTTTATGTCTTAAAATAATTGCACAAGTAAATTAGAGTTATTAGAGCTCCAACATATATATAAAAAAATTTGTGTGTGTGTGTGGTGCTGGGGATTGAACCCAGGAACATTCTACCTCCAACCTACACCCTCAGCCCTATTTTGTTTTTATTTTTTTATTTTGAAACAGAGTCTCACTAGGTTGATGAGAGTCTCACTACTTGCTGAGGCTGTCCTCGAACCTGTGATCCTCCAGTCTCAGCCTCCCAAGAACTGGGATTACAAGCGTGCGCCACCACGCCCGGCAAAAGTTAATTATTAAAAAGTTAATTGTTAGGTTATTAAATATATAAAGTTAAAATATATTATTAACTTCAATTTAGATTTCTGTTGTTTTTTTTAAATAAGAGGAAGTCTTTTTTTTTTTTTACAGTACTAGGGATTGAACCCAGAGGCATTCTACTGCCAAGCTACACCTCCAGCCCTATTTTTTATTCTTTATTTTGAAACAGGGTCTCACTAAGTTGTGGGGGGCCTCACTAAGTAGCTGAGGCTGGCCACGAACCTGTGATCCTCCTGTCTCAGCCTCCCAAGTACTGGGATTACAAGCATGTGCTACCACGCCGGGCTAAAGAAAGTCTTTTCATGTCACAATTTTAAAATAATATTTAAGCTGGATGGGTGGCACATGCTTGTAATCTCAGTACATGGGAGGCTGACACAGGAGGATTGCAGGTTCAAAGCCAGCCTCGCCAACTTAGTGAGGCTCTCAGCAACCTAGTGGGACCCTGTTTCCAAATAAGGAATAAAATCAGGCTGGGGGTGTAGCTTGGAGGTAGAATGTTTCTGGGTTCAATCCCAGTACCAAAAATAAATTGATATGATATGATATGATATATAAGCTGTGGGCATAGTGGCACACACCTGTAATCCCAGTACTTGGGAGGCTGACACAGGAGGATCGCAGGTTTGCATCCAGCCTCAGCAACTTAGTGAGACCCTCTGCAACTTAGTAAGACCCTGTTTCAAAATAAAAACACAAAATAGGGCTGGTGGTGTAGCTCCGAGGTAGAATGCCCCTGGGTTTCATCCATAGTACCACACACACACAAAAAAAAATTTAAGTTATTTTGTAGCTGGGCGTGGTGGTGCACGCTTGTAATCCCAGTACTTGGGAGGCTGAGACAGGAGGATTGCAGGTTCACAGCCAGCCTCAGCTACTTAGTGAGGCCCTCTGCAACTTAGTGAGACCCTGTTTCAAAATAAAAAATAAAATTGGTCTGGGGGTGTAGCTCAGAGGTAGAATGCCCATGGGTTCAATCCCCAGTACCACACACAGAGACACAAAATTTATTTATTTTACATTGGATTATTTTCCCCACATTTACTCAACATCAACTTTAAATTTTAAATTCCAAAATGTTATTTTTCATTTTAAGCCCTGTCTTTCATCACTTTCTTTTTGCACACCCAAAATGCAACAATACCCTTGCTTAACCAACTTAACTTATGCATCTGGAATTGCAACATAAACGTCCCAAAACAGCACTTGAGAAACTATGATTTATACTTAATGTGTTACAGGTGGCTTCTTAGAAGAAATGCTTATTTCTTATGTCATTAAAATGATGAATTTCTAAATTCTCAAATTGCATTTCTGTTGAAAGTTTACTGTAGTTCATTTTCTTCCAAATTTGGTCTTGCATCCATATCTCCAAAAATAACCCTTTTGACCTTATGTTTACAAAAGCAAAATTATCATTAAAATCCTAGTAGAAGTAGATGAATATTAAAAAAACGCAGCAACAGGATTTTTTCCTATTAAAAACATCACATTTTATTTTGACTAAACTGCACCAGATTTTATTACATGTTCTAGAGATCATCTGGTTAAAAATTTATATCAGAGTCGGATGCGGTGGCGTGGGACTGTAATCCCAGTACTGGGGAGGCTGAAACAGGAGGATTGTAGGTTTGAGATGAGCATGTGGTAACATAGTGAGACCCTGTTTCAAAATAAAATATAAGCACCCGGCTTATTACAGGCATAGTGGTGCACACCTGACTAAGACAGGAGGATGCCAGGTTCGAGGCCAGCCTCAGCAATTTAGAAAGGCCCTCTGAAACCTAATGAGATCCTATTTCAAAATAAAAAATAAAATAGGCTGGGCGTGGTGACACACACTTGTAATACCAGTATTTGGGAGGCTGAGACAGGCGGATCTGGGTTTGCGGCCAGCCTCAGCTATTTAGTGAGGCCCTCCGCAACTTAGTGAGACTCTGTTTCAAAATAAAGAACAAAAAATAGGGCTGGGGGTGTAGCTCGGAGGTAGAATGCCCCTGGGTTCAATCCCCACTACTGCAAAAATAAATAAATAAATAAGTAAAATAAAATAGGGCTGAGGGTATAGCTCAGAGGCAGAATGCCCCTGGGTTCAATCCCCAGTACCACAAAAAATTAAAAATTTAAAAAATAAATAAATAAATAATAAAATATGGCTGAGGGTGTAGCTCAGAGGCAGAACACCCCTACATTCAATCCCCCAATTTCTCTCTCTCACACACACACACACACACACACAGTTTGTATCAGATCATTATCAATACCAATAGGAATGTAATACTTGATGTAATCTCAAATATAAATTACACCAAAATAAGAAGCTTATAATATGTGATGTTACATTAATTTCTGAGATATTGACTCACAGCCAATTTTTGTCTTCAGTGTTTTAGCTTCAGATTTTAATTTTTAAAAATTTTTTAAATAAAATAAATGTGATAATCATGTCTTAAAAACACTATTGAAGCTGGGTATGGTGGCACACGCCTGTACTCTCAGTACTTGGGAGGCTGAGACAAGAGGATCACGGATTCCAGGCCAGCCTCAGCCAATTAGTGAGACCCTGTTTCAAAATAAAATAGGGCTACCTCTGTAGCTCAGAGATAGAGTGCCCCTGGTTCAACCCCAGTACCACAAAAAAAATAAAATAAAATGAGTTGCTTTAAAAATGAATACTGTAATCCTAGTACTTGGGAGGCTGAGATAGGAGGATCACATGTTAAGACCACACTAAGCAACTTAGCAAGGCTCTCAGAAACTTAGCGAGACCCTGTTTCTAACTGAAAAATAAAATAGGACTGGGGGTGTGGTAGCTTAGAGGTAGAATACCCCTGGGTTCAATCCCCAGCACCAAAAAAAAAAAAAAAAAAAAAAAGACTGGGGAATGTAGCTCAGTGGTAGAGTACTTGCCTAGCACATGTGAGGCTGTGGGTCGATCCCCAGTACTGTGGGAGGAAAAAAAAAAGTAAAATAAAGGCCTGGGGAGTAACTCAGTGGTAGAGCTCTTTCTAGCATGCGCAAGGCCTTTGGTTCAATTCCTAGTACAGGAAAAAAAGGGGGGAACACAAATATCAAGCACTTAGAGTTTCTAGTAGCTTTGGTGTGATACTAAAAACATCTGTTAATTTAAAAGTAAAAAGTAGCCAGGTGTGGTGGCGCACGCTTGTAATCCCAGTACTTAGAGGCTGAGACTGGAGGATCCGGGTTCACGGCCAGCCTCAGCTACTTATGAGGCCCTCTGCAACTTAGTGAGACCCTGTTTCAAAATAAAGAATACAAAATAGGGCTGGGGGTGTAGCTCGGAGGTAGAATCCCCCTGGGTTCTATCCCCAGTTCCTCAAAAAAAAAATTTAAAAAGAAAAAAGTATATTGCACTGTAGTAACAAAAGTAGGCTGAATTTTAGGTATTTCTGCACAGAATGTCAACGGAATGCCCATCATCTCAGTAAATGATGATTATTCTTGTATACTCTATATGTGATATTTTAGGAAAATGTTTTTTTTCTTTTTGTGTGTGTGGTACTGGGGATTGAACCCAGGGGCATTCTCCCTCCAAGCTACACCCCAACCCTATTTTATCTTTTATTTTGAAACAGGGTCTCCCTGAATTGCAGAGGACCTCACTAAATTGTTGAGGCTGGCCACGAACCTGCGATCCTCCTGTCTCAGCCTCCCAAGTACAGAGATTACAAGTGTGCACCACAACGCCCAGCTGGAAAATATTTTTTGATATTGATTAAATGAACATGGTTGTTTTCAAAATCTTAAGTTGACAAATGAACTTGAAACATACTAGGAAGACAGCCGTTTCTCTCTCTTCTAATGTGTGCCATCGTGTTCCTGATGAATGCCCATGTGAACAAGCTGTGCTAGCCAAATTCACTGTGTTTTTATTGTTCTCATGGCTACTCTTAAAGGACAGAGACTCCATCTACTGATTATTGGGCCTACCTTGGGCAGAACTATCTATCCACTGTTTAATTACTTGACTGTTAAACTGGTTTCTGAAGTTATGAATAATTTTCTATAATTGAATGTCTCCCTATAATTGAGAAAAGTATATTTAGTACTATCTTTGCAGTATTTAAGTCAAGAATTTTGAAATTGTTTCTTTTGAGCCAGTGGACCAGAGAAAAGCCCTAGATCTACTACAAAACATATAGGAGGAACTGAATATAGAAGTTGGTCAGGATTTCCCCTAATTTTTCTCTTGTTAAATCAGTTTAGAAAAACTCCTATTATGCCTACTTTTATCAGACTCTGTACTATGTATTAATAATGTTTTAAAAACAAAACAAACAAGCTGGTGTAGTGGTGCAGGCCTGTAACCCCAGAAATTTGGGAGGCTGAGGCAGGAGGATCATAAGTTCAAGGCTGGCTTGGGCAACTTAGTGATAACCTTTCTCAAAATAAAAAAAATAATAAAATTAAAAAGGGGGCTGGGGATGTAGCTCAGTGGTAGAGCATGCCTGGTGTGCTAGTATGATCCCGAGTATGGCAAACAAATAAATAAAAATGCTTGCTCTCAGGAACTTCACTTTCTTTTTTTTTTTTTTTACTGTTTAAATTTTTTTTCTTTTTTTTAATGTTTTTATTGGTGCATTGTAGTCTCACATCACAATGAGTATCAGTTTGGTGTTAACATACATGCACACAGCTCTTGGTGTCCCCCCCCCGCCTCCCCCCTGCCTCCCCCCCACATGTAGCACTGAGAATGATGTTGGTATAATCTCATATATACACATTGTTTATGACAGTAATTCCATTTATTCACTACTATCTTACCCTTCTCCTTCCCTTGTACCCCTTCCCTTGCACCACTGAGGGTTCTCCATTGTCATTGGAGTCCCTTTTGTGTCC